>JBANCV010000782.1:0-25966 GCA_037040105.1 Amiota albilabris | reverse complement strand
CGGTTAAAAACAACATCACAATCCTAACGACCTATTTATATTCCAAAGGGATAAAATTAATATCACAAATTGTGGCGGACCACAATTTAACCTCCATTACCTTAGATAAATACTTCAGATTATTGTAAATAATTAAAGTAAATTTTATATGGAATGTTTTACTTTTATTTGTATCTACATATATTTATGTCTATAAAGTTGGTAATTAGATTGTCACAAAACAACATAACTTTGCCAATTCTTCAATGCCCTTCGTGCTTCATTCAATACAATTGTTTTATAAGAATAAGAATAATTTTTGTTTTTTTTTCTTCTTTTGCCTTTCTTGCAACTAAGCTGTATAGAGCGGGTTCCACCAGATATGACGAAAGATTCAATTCTTAGTAATATTTATATATTTATTTCATGTGTGTGTCTGAAATCTTCCCAATCTTTACTCGCATATTACTTGTATTTCACATACGAATTGTTTGTTTTCGAAAAATAAATTAAATAAATATTGACAAAGCCGTCGGTTGTTGGATACGATAACATGACATCGCTATTCCTAAACTAATGAGAAGATGTTCTTTCCAGCATCTCCTTCATTCATATCCAATTGGAAAACCAAATTAAGAAAATAAACATTTTGGGGACAAAATTGTTTTTTGTTATTCTAAAGTATTTACTACTATTTATTTTAGAGAGAATCACGCAAGCACGCGTTTAATTATTGAATTGAAACCAAAGAAATTCCCTTATAAGAGGGAGTTGTATGCAATTTATTTGATAATTTCTTTATAAACGAAATCAGCAAATTTCTTGCAGATATAAACTCCTTTGAATCTATGTTTCAGACATGATATGATTGTGACCTCAAATAGGCAAAGGTCAAGTGCACATGTGGAGAAAGCATGGTTGGTAGCCGAAAATACGTTTTCTTATTTTTTCACTATTCGAAAAATAAATATATGACATTAACATTTACAAATTATTTCGGGGATATGTCCATGTCCGAGCACTGCTGGCCGTATGTCACGAAGAACACGAACAATGTTGGCCTCCAAGGCATCAATTGTTGCTGGTTTATCAACATAAACCAGTGACTTCACGTAGCCCCATTGGAAATAATAGAGAGGTATCAAATTACACGACCTTTGAAGCTAATTGAAAGGTCCATTTCTCGAAATCAACTACATCTCATCCGGATCAATTTGATCCATATTTTCAAAAAAAAAAAAAAAAAAAATTACATTGCCCGTAAGACAAACTCCGTCCTATTTTTTTTGAAGAAATAAGGTCCGATGATGCTACCAGCGTGTAAACCGCACCAAACTGTGCATTTTTCTTGCATGTTGTATAGTCTGTTGTCTTGTAGTTTTCTTGACTGGTGTTAATCCATATGCGTTACTTTTGCTTATTAACAAGCCCTTTAAGCCAACAATGAGCCACTTCGCTTAACACAATTTGGCGATAAAACAACGGGTCAATTGGCAACTGCTCTAGAGCCCCAACAGCGAAATAACGCCGCATATGATGGTCTCGTGGCTTGTATTCCTGCACCAGATAGATCTTATACGGGTTTTAGGTCCCAATCCCTGCGACCGACGACAATTCGATAAAATTGAAACTTCTTGTTCAGTTTCATTTACAGCAGCGATATTTTCTTCAGTACGCACATTACTTCGATGTGCTGGAGTTATTGCATCCATTAATAAATATTTTTTTTTTATTTTTAGAAAATGCATTAGTCAACTACACTTTTCATATTCATAATCTTAGTAAGAATTATCGCTTGAGATCCTCATCAATGCCACTAATATTGAAAAATAACAAAAAGAACAGAGGCAGCTATTACGGCGGAGCTTGGATTTGCTTAGCGACTAATTGGTTGGTTGCTTTTTTAATTTTTGTCTGGGATTATGTTTTATGAAATCATAAAGCCACCACCATCTTAGTCATCATATTAAGCGATTCTATTTCATTGATTATCATTTTTGTTAGAGGGTAAGAAAAACTAAAAACGCAAATCCCCAAAAAATCTCTTTATATGATCTCTTTATATGAGTGTTAGTTATTGTTGTAAGCCGATTATTAAAATAATTATGTAAGTTTCAGTGAGGATTAACTTTAAAATCCCTAACTGGAGATATAGGGCACCTGACTCACGTTAGTTATAGAGGCTAAGGGAGACCTACCAAAGTTATCCCACCGTTTGATTATTCAACCAACTATTCCGGTTTCTTTTAAACTCACAGCCAACGGCGTTTTAATGGATTCTTCCCAGTTATATTAATTATATTAATGGTTCGAAGTTTACTGACTCTTGTTTTATATGTCAACTTGTACAATTTTCAGTTTCATTTGATGTCACTTCGGACAAGTCTGTACCAACTTGCTAATCAAGAATATATATACTTTATGAGGTCTAGTGTCGAAGGCTCCCTCTTTGTATTACAAACTTCAAATAATGCACTACGTGATGAGTAGAAAAACCATTTCCATTTAACAACTTTGAATACAATACTTGTGTTCTTGTGTGGGTCACAGCTAGTATTATTCATATATTAGAATCACATATTGGATAACAACATTTTGGTTAAATAATCTATTGTATATAATATAGAACGAGAAAAACTGTTTAACGTCTTTTCACTCCAACAACGTTTGACCAATCAGCATGAAAGTTGGCATGCATATTTATTTTTTCATGAATAATGTTTATATGCTATCCACTTTGAAGTAACACGCAAAGTACATATTTTTCGCTCTACTGTAAATTCATTATGCTACAATACAAAAAGCTCATTGCTATAGAATGCATGTTTTAACGATAGATGATAATCTACCATTTGATTATTATTATACTAATCCCTCAGATTTTTGTATATTGAATGAACTTTTTTTTTTAACTCAACTCAACAGTAATTTCAATTTAATTGCAAAAAAATTAATATGTAACGCAATAAAAAAATCCTCATTTGTCATTAAAATTCAGAATATTAACATTTAACATATGAAAAATTATTTGAATGAAACTAATACCATTGAATGAATTGAAGCTTCTTTTCAAATTATTGTTTCTACATACGTGTATAGTATGCACTGCTTCATTACATTATGTTAATCTTAAAAATCAATGTATAACAACAAAGTAGTTAAAAGATAATGAATATTTTTTTATTTATATGAATATGATTACACCGCATCCCCGATTTATGCGGTACTTTTATTACGCGTTTTCACTTTTACACGATTTAAAATTAAAATTATTAAATTCGACTAGTGAAGTCCATTTGTTCCAACTGAAAGTGATTAATGATTACGTTTATGCAATTGAATGCAGTAAATTTTAAGCAGCAGACAGATATAATCATATTTACTGGATAGTGAAAACAATTTATAGTTTGATTTAATTAAAATTTTAAGATATGCACGATGCCAAAACAAATTGAATAAAAGTAAAGAAAAATTATAACTTTAGAGAATAAAATGAAAATCTTTGATCAGATGTTGGTAGATTTTTTTCAATGTATGAATCTACAATCAGACAATGAAAACTCTATAAAAAAAAGTAGAGGAGATGCAGCTTCTACGAGTATGAACATAGTTTCATACTTAAGAGATTTTAACATTGGAGAAGGTGGAAAATGTTTAAATAATATTGATAGTATTTTCACTCAAATTGGACACAATTAAAAATAAAACTTTTAAAACTAATGAAAAATTATGAAAAGAAGTTATCTTTTTTGCTGTAAGCGTTTGAAAGATTTAAACAAAGACATTCTTTACATCCAATCAATGATTGAAAGGTGTACAAGCTTCTGTAGATTCAGACGCAGCACAACAATGTCCCGAAAAAATTTGCTCAATTTAAAGCCGTTAATTTCTACACTCCGGACTAGGTGTTCATAGCTGATGAGTCTGGGATAAAGGTCACAAATCAGTTAGTGGTCATAAAGTAACAAAAAGAAAAAGAATTGTTTTCTGGAGCAAATGTTTCACATGAGTGCGTAATGAAACCATTAAATCAAAAACGCCATGTTTATTTTAAGGAATAAAATCAACAATCTTCTTGTTTATTGAACGGCCAATATGAAGGCTTCTTCTTATCGCCCAATAAGTTTACTGTCATCAGTTAGAAAAATTCTTGAAAAAATTGTCAAAAACTAATTAACCAAGTTTATTGAAGAAAATGATAGCAGTTCGGTTTCCGTCGAGAGCACAGCACTTTAATCCCTTTAATGAGAATTAAAAAAATTTGTCAAATCTAATTATGCAGACTCCAAGTCCACTGGTATGATTCTTTTGGATATTAAAGGAGCATTGGATTTCGTTTGGCAGCATGGGTTAGTAAACAAAATAAAGCTCTTAAACTTTCTGCTGGAACTTTTACAAATAGTTCAGAGCTTTCTTAAAGACCGATCCTTCAGAGTTCCCATTGGTAATGCAAATTCCCTGGCTGTCGGTATTGAAGCTGGTTGCCCCCAAGTATCATGTCTATCGCCTATACTGTCCAACATATTCACATCAGATCTTCCATCCATAAGTGTTTGGATCTGCTGACATCGTAAACTCCCGTCAGGGAGTTTTTGGCATACAAGTTAAATCTGACAAAACTCAGGCAAGCTTTTACTCTCTTCTTCTCTCTAGAAAGCGTAAAAACATTTATCTACCTTCTAGCAGTATTCAATTAAATTGTGTAGATGTGATATGGGAATGTAAGGTTAAATATATGGGTGTTTCGATTAGATAAAAAAACTATTATTCAAGGAACACATTAATTTTTTCAATAAAAAGTTCAATATCTTGTTAAGGACATTGTATCCCTTTATAAACAGAAACTTTTGTTTTAATATAGAGAACAAAATGTATAAGTTTAGATCAATTTTTCCAGCTGTCAAACTGTTAAAAATGGCATGGATTCTCAACTCTTAATTAAGTGATTTTAGGCTCACACACATGTTCATTTATATTATAAAAATTGTGAATAAATGAAATGAAATGAATGAAATATAATAAGCGAACCTTCAAGTATATTTTCAACTAGCTGTCCCGGTGCGCGTTGTTACGCCCTCGCTCCAAATTAAATTGGGATCAGAAGATTTACGCATACTATATTCTGAGTCTGAATTAGGGTTGTCCTTTACTTGAACAGTTAGATAAATAGAGAAAGAAATTAGATATTCAATTCTACTTTAAATGTTTGTTAAAGTTGAATTATCTTTCCAAGCATATTTACTATTTCAATATTAGAACTGCTTCACCATAGCACTTTGCTTTCGGCAGTCTACCACAGGACCACACACAGGTAACACAGTTCATTCATGATATTTGTTAGACAAAATGCATTTTACATTTTTTGAATTATAAATTAATTCATATTTTGTGGGTCCACTTTTATGAAATAAAGTCTATGCTGTGCTCCAAAAAAATATTTTTGTATTTCAATAGTTTGATTCTGAATAGAATGAATGCATTTTAATTGATACTTGTTCAAGTGAAAAACAAACTTACAAAGGCAACGATTTTATTATGTATATGTATAGATCAAATTGAAAATAAAGAATTGCTCCCAATTATAGAGGCCTGAAAAAAATGTACAATCTTAGAAATAAAAATATAAAATATTGGAATGCCATATGCCGAGATTAAGCAATTTTTGGTACATTTTTTAATTGATTGATTCTTGTGTCTAAATTATATACAAACATATGTTTGCTTTAATTAATATTATGATCATTTTATGAAATGATTGTTGTTTTTATTTTTAAGATGTATATAAAGTTTTATTTTTCTTTAAAATATATGACCGAATTTTGTAAATATTCTATTATGTTTTCGCTTTACGCGATTTTTCATGCAAAATTTTTCTATTTCGATTTACGCGGTTTCCTCAGGAACATATTTACCGCATAAATCGAGGGTAAGGTGTATATACATATATGAGTATATACATATGTATGTGTTTGCAGTTATTATAATTTTTGTTAATTTATTTTGATTAAAAAGTTTGATTGATGGTTTCTTTTTTCTTCCTGTTTTCGCTTCCTGATATGTTTTTTTATTCTTTTTTTTTTTTTCTCTCTTTTTTTGTATACTTATTGTAATATATTTCTACATATTTTGTTGTATTTATGGAAATATTTTTATAAGCAATTAGGGTGAAAATTCATCCATTCATTCAATGTTGTAGAAAATATTGACAGAGACACGATGCTGATTCCACTGTGATTACATGGATCGATCCCATGGATTGCAATTTGATATTTATTGGACAGTGGCTGTTAATCGTTCGTTTGTTCGCTTGGACATTTATTCAATTGTCAATTGTTATAATACCCTACATATGCCTACATACATAAATACATATGTATTTGTATAGTATAATACATCATATCAAAATATTTTGATATGAATTTTAAAGCGCGTCATCATCATCATCATCATGAAACTATAATATGATTTAGAGCTTTCAATAGTTTATTTCATATACCGTGTCGCACAGAATTTTTAGCTTTCCATTTCTCGTTCATACAATTTAAATGGAACCCATTTTAAAAACTTTCATATCTTTCCCATTCACAATATTCGTTGAATTGTAGGAATGATTTGGATGCTGATGAAGGAATGGCCATGCCAGACTAGTCACAGTTCATTCAATTCAACAACTTCAACATAAGTCCTATTCAAAGAAATTCAATTCCATTACCATACTAAGAACAAATGAAAATACAACTATGAATTATTGAGATCATATAGTATTTATGATGAAATGTATGGTATGTAAACTTAGATCAGACAGACAGACCCAAAGTTGATAGCTTTCATATTTATTCTCTTTCTCAGTTGTAGATTTTATTATTCGATTTACATATTTCGATTATGCAATCATGTGTTAATAAACATATTTATGCAAAATATTTGTCAATTATAAATTTCAATACAATTTTGCATTGCTTCCGTTTTCCACCATGGAATTCTATGGATTCTGTTTGTGATTTTATATTTATGTTTTGCTTGTATTTATATTTGTACAACAAGAGAATTAAAAAACATATCTACCTATATCTTTTTTAAGTATATTTCATTTAATTTTCGTTAGAAAAATAAATAAATATGGTGGTGAGAAACAATTATTTTTGTCTTTAGCAGAGGATCATCTTTTAATCAAAGAACAAAAAAAAAAAAAAAAAAAAAATACAATCCAATCCAATATTATTGGTATAATATCTTCTTCTTATGTCACTGTTTTCGCTCAAGCTAAATTCCGAAACTATCCAATCAAATTTTCTTATTGGTTTGAGCTTGAAAAATAGGATAGTATTGGATCCGATATGTAGCGAAGGGCTCAGGAGTATTTGCTTTGTCTTTAATTTATTTTTAATTTTTTCATATTTTCATATATCTAATAGAGACCTATTTGAATGAATTCCAAATATCATATGAGTCATTCACACAAAAATAAATTCCTCTTTTGCGATTCACACTTAAAATAAATGTGAATGAGAAGTGTTTCTTTTGCGTCAACGGGTATAGAGTTGCTATGAACTCAGAAACGATTGAAAACGAAATTGAATGTAGAATATAATGAGTTCACATTTAACAGTGCAATGAATATACTTATTGTTCAATTAATGAAATCGTTGATCAGTTTTATTTGTATCTTTACTTATTAATTTTAATTTTATTTATTTGTTTTTTTTTTTTTATTAAAAACTCATTTTCTTTTCTTTTCTCGTTTGTTTATTTTTTCCTTTTACTTACTTTTGCAATATGTATTTGTTTTATGCATCCGATCTCTTCACACGTTGTAAATATATTAGATATACATACATTGCACCTCACTTGTAAAAATATACGACAAGTTTCATATTGTTTATATGCTTGCAAATCTTCCTTTGCTCTTTCTCTTTTTATATTCAAACTACCATTCATTGAGCTACTCACTAATTACCGTTCTTTTTAGGTACCCAAAGAGGAACCTTATTACTAAGCTTACTCTGTCCGTCCGTCCGTCCGTCCATCCGTTAGATTCCGGCTGTATCTCATGAACCGTAATAGACAGAAAGTTGAAATTTTCACAGAATGTGTATTTCTACTGTCATAATAACAACAAATAATAAAATTAAATTAAATTTTAAAATTCAACGCGGTCCCACATACAACATATGTACTTTTAGATGATATTTATAATTATTATTAGGAACTACTCAAATTTCATCACTTGTGCCATCTGTGGGTCATTTGATAAATTATTCCAATATTGAAACAAATGTGTGCTATGTTCTTTAATGGTCATATCTTTCATATTCAAATTCAAGTAAATTTAAGTATGGTCACTGAAACATACAGCAAAAAAAAATATACAATTTCTACGGAACTCTCCATAGATAGTCAGGTGACGATGCAGAAAACGTTGTTCCTTACATAAATCTTGATAACAAAAGTTATATCCGTCCGCTTCATCTGGATAATTTTTATTTTTCATCAGAAAATGCAACTTGTTTCTATTCCGAGTTTCATGTCATTTACTTGCTTGTAAAGAGCAATCAAGCAGGACTCAGAGATGGTTTTTTTTTTTTGAAGTTTTAATGTTTTTAGATGTGTATCACTATTAACAACACGCATCACTGTGGATACACTTGCTGTTATCGCCAAATCCGATTTTATTTTTGCTGCAGATTGGTTGGAATTGGAGGCTGCTTGGAGTATAGCTCTTCGGTCAGCTTCAATAGTTGCTTTGTTATGCGATCTTTCATACATTGTCTTATTTTTAATGAAATTATTTTTTTTTTTTTTTTTGCAATTTCCCTATGAGAAAGATTGAGATCCCTTTATGTAGAGATTCTTTCTTTTTGTTCCGTCGTAATACATTTTTCGTCCCATCTTTATATTAAAATTCTAGTCTACAGATTTTTGTGACTATATTTCTCCTAAACGGCTGGACCGATTTAGATGCATTTTTTTTTTGTTGCATTTATGGTGTCACTTAGATGGGTCTTGCCCACAGTTCAACCCAAAAGATAGCGGTATTGTTGAGATATTAGCAG
Source organism: Amiota albilabris (assembly GCA_037040105.1). Taxonomy (NCBI): domain Eukaryota; kingdom Metazoa; phylum Arthropoda; class Insecta; order Diptera; family Drosophilidae; genus Amiota; species Amiota albilabris. The sequence goes on along the minus strand of JBANCV010000782.1, from coordinate 16,934 downwards.
TTTTTACTTATTTTTAACATATTTTTATCTAGTTATTAATAAAAATAGAACTTATATAACAAGAAATAATATCAAAATATTTGTGCAGAACTAATCACTTCAAAAATTTCCGACAAACAACTATAATTGTTAATCTTGTTCAAGTGAAGCAAAACAAAAAAAACATATTTCGTTTTAGTTGTAAATAAAATCAATTAAAAAAAGAATGGTAATCGCTTTTGCATTGTTTCTGTTTTTAAAAATAGCTTAATGAATGATACTTTAAAGATAAAATGAGAAACAACTGATAAAAGCAAAGGAAGATTTGCAAAAAATCAACATGAAACTTGTCGTGTTCTTATTCAAGTGAGGCAAAGTGTATCTGTGTCAGCACTTGACGTGTAGTAGTTTATGTTCAAAATCTTTATTTTGAGATATTGCCCATTTTGTGTAAAATGAGTTTTGTTTGTGTGTTTTTCTTCAATCTTCAATCTGATATACTGAATCAATTCCTTAAAGGAAGTAAAGAGAAATTTTAAAAATATGTTATTAAGGAAATCTCTATATAATTAACGTTTTGTACTTAAGATTTTTTTCTAAAACTAAATTTGTGTATTGTTCTTGGCATTCGCAAGTAAATAAAAGTTGTTCAGGTAAAATTTAAATGCAGGTATTTTTTATTTAGTAAAATTCAGTCAATACAATAATACATTTTTAAGAAAATAACATTCAAAGTTTTCAAAAGATAACAAAAATGAAATAGTATTAAAGCTATTATAAACTTCATCAATGAGTGGCAAACATATCCAATAAGTCTTTCTTCTTTACCGAGCTTATGTGTAAAAGCGATTTGTAACAATTCTTCAAATCTTTTAAATGAACGCAGCATTTACTTCTTTTCCTAAGGTTTATCATTTTAAATAATTCTTCTGTTAATGAGTTTTTAAACATAAGTCCTTCATAAATCTGAGCAATGTAATGTTCTGTAAATTGTATTTTTGACCATTGTCGTCCACTTTTCGCCAAAAAGATGTAAAAAAAAAAAAAAACATAAAACCAACTAAGATATTTTGACGTATGAATTAATGTTTGAAAAAACTTAAGTAAATTATGTAACGATCATCATCATCTTATGTCATATTTTTAGCTCAATTTACCTAATGTTCGATATAAGCTACTCTGATTTGTTGACAAAGATATTTATTTTATTCACACATTATGGAAGTTACCGCTTCGCTCCACCACCAACCCTTATTTTAGACTATGGATAGAAGTCCAATGAAATCAATAGTCGTTCATTTGCTTTGTCATCAACATCGATCGACAAGAGAACAACCAACAGATAGTTTTGCACAAGAATAATTGTGGCAATTTGTTGACGCTGACTCAGGACGTTATTTATTTAAGAATTAAGTAAATAAAATAGGAAACAATAAAACAATATAAATAAACAAAATAAGAAAAATTTATCACCATAAATAATGTAAAAATTGTTAACATAAGCATTTTGTGCAGCTCAACCGAGCTTAGATTTAAGATAACTTTTGAAATGAAGTTCAGTTCGTTTTAATACTCCAAACTTAAAAGTTGTTTTGTATCTTAGTGGTAATTCGTGCAATGCAATAAGAATAGAATTCCATTATTTGAGTGCAAGTGAAGTGAGCTGATACAGAAGTGAATAATGTGAATATATTGAAACAAGTGTCTACTATCTATTTGTATAAAACTACTACATCAATGTGCGTCGTCCATAAAAAGAATTAGAGCTAAAGCGTTGCAATGCAATATAGTAACATCCATTCTCTACACGCTATATATGATAGAGATCTCAGCACTTAAATCCGGATGACACAGAAATCTTTTTAAACTATTACTCGGGCCAAGAAGCTTCAGAGTCTGATTCCATTCCTAGGCTAAGCGTTGCAACATTGGAATAAATGCAGAGAAATCGGCAAACTTTGTATGTATACTGAAGTCTGGCACTTGTTCCATTGTCCAGAATCATCTCACAGGTGGACCAAGACCGCTACTTCGGACTGATCCTACACAATCGCTACACATGGTGAACTCACATCAAAAATACCAGCGTATTCTGCTATGCAAAGCTTTGTAGGCTTGACTGGTTGCTATTATCATCCAATAAATTGTCACTCAATAACAAAGACACAATCAACAGACATTTGGCATTAAATAGAAATTTTGGGGTACCGCTACTACCAGAAACATAGGAAGAATTTAAGTCTGTTACAACAAAGCACTACTCTGCATAACTGGGGCTGCCTGGTTTGTGTGCAACACCAACTTGCACAGGGTCTTGAGAATCTCTTTTTTTTCGCAATGAAATTTTTCAAAGCTGAAACCGTTTTCTATTCAATCAGTCTGGTGACGGCACTCGCCTATGGTGTGCACAGCAGTCGACCTAAGAGGCTTCACCCTAACGACCTTCTAAGCAAAAGATTACCACCTAGAAAAATATTACTTGCAATATAATCGCCCATACGTCACTATTCTATAAAATCATATTAATAAATTTTTATTTTTGTACTCATGCGATCACGTGAATGGTTCTAAGTAAGCAGTTGTTGAAATCCAATTAAGGATATTATAAAAATGCAAAAGTTTCTTGAAACTGTGCAATAGATTTATAATTTTTTTTTTTTTTTTTTAACACTAGTTTTCTAGATCACAACAGCAGGACACTTCTAATCCATTTTTGCTTTCAAAATTCGGTTTATTTAAGGTAAGTTCAAAAAGAGCAAACAAAAACTATTCTATCAAATTCCAAAGCAGATGAAAGTAATAGTGCTACACATAGTTTACTGAAGAAGTAGGTCGAAAAATACAAATTTATTATGTTACTGGTTTTACAGAGCAGCAATGCGGCCGTTAAAGCACTTCAGTCTAGAGACATTGATCTTTCAAATGCCCCGAAATTTCTTCATGTCTATCTTGAAGACCTTGAAAAGTGTCGAAATAAATACAAATAATAAATATTTTTCATGTTATTGAACAGAGATTTGGATACTATAAGTGTCTGACCCATATTCATCAATCATCTAAATCTCAAGATCCTAGGATTACTGGATCGCATAGCTCTCTTAGAAATATTTCCGTTTCAATGTTGAAATGCAGTACGTATACTGAGTCTACTCTTTATCCAATAATGTAATATTTCTGTATGCTCAAATGTTTTCTCGGGGATGCGTGAAGAGTATTTTAATTTTCGCATAGTCGAATATAACATTCTTTCTGGTTTCTGGTTTCTTATTGACTATAAGTTTCATTAATGTTTGGTGCTGTTACGGAGTATCCATAAAGGGTCTTTACTTACTCGATTCAGATTTCTTTGATTTACTTAGTTCACATATGATAACTCCTTTATATTATAATATTTTTGGTGTGTTCTTTGATGGCTTTTACATTAAGATTTTTGTTTAGCTTTTCTTTGCATTAATATGTACATACTAAGTATATACAATACATAAGTATGTTATTGTAAGTACATAGGTATAATATTTTTCAACTGTTCAACTGAATTTTCAGTTTTTATCTTTTATCTGTTTCATCTTTGGATTATGAAATGTTTTTGCTTTAGGTTGGGTTTGAGTTTAGTTTGGTTTGATTTGGTTTTATTTTGTTTTGTTTTGTTTTATATTATTTTGGTTTGGTTTAGCTTTGGATTTGGCTTTGGCTTTGGCTTATCGGATGCTATTGCTGCATTTGCATTTCGGTCATTTTCGGTTTGTTTATCAAATAAATGTCATTTACATGACAATGCAAAGTATTATAAAAGAAAAACAGAAAAACTGTAGGACTTAAGGATGGAGGATGGAGGATGGAGGATGAAGGATGGAGAATGGAAAATAAAAAGGAAATGAAACCAAACCATATCAAACCGAATGCAATCCAATGTGAAGTAAATAGTAAGCTAGAACTTAACTGAAGCATTTGTTGCTTAAATAAAGTACATAAAGCGCATCCATAAGACAAACTATTTAGTTTTATCCAGTATTCAAACAAGTATATTTCTGTTTAGTATCATTCAGTTTAGTTCCATTCAGTTTAGCTCACTTCAGTTCAGTTTGGTTCAGTTTGGATTGGTTTGGATTGGTTTGGATTGGTTTGGATTGGTTTGGTTTGGTTTGGCTTGGTTTGGCTTGGTTTGGCTTGGCTTGGTTCGGTTGAGTTGAGCTCAGTTGACTTAAAACGAAACGAGTTGCATTGACTCAATTCGAATCGTGTCGAATTCACTAGAGTCATGCTGACATTGCAAGTATTTTTCCTATTTTTTTGTTTGTTTGTTTATTTGTATGTTGAGTCATTCATACATTCAGTTTATGCAGTCGCCTTGTTGTCCTAGATGTTCCCTTCAGTTTGTTATCATACGTAGCTTTTGCATTTTTCCTACTTAGTTTTGCAGTTTTTTTTTTTTTATTTTCAAGTTTCGTTTCATTTCATTTTTCTTCTTCTTTAGTTGGTTGTTTGTTCTTCACATGCAAAATTGTCATAGTAGAAGTGACATTAGTTAATGTTCTGCGGACCTTAAAGAAATGCAATTGGAAACCATGTAACCAGGAGCAGCGGAGAAAGTAGTTCAAATTGTGGCTGTAAAAGGGGAAATGCATGCCACAGGGTATCTACAATAATGGAGACAGAACAAGTAACTAACTGACTGACTGGCAGAGTACATGAGTGAAACAAAAGAAATCAGAATATGTGACATGTTTAAACGATGCTGCAATATTAAAAATCAAAGAATGAACAAATATCAAGGATCTTTTCTCTCCATTTAAAGTCGCTCTGATTTCTATTTGACCTGTTTCTGTCCTGGAATAGACTTTAAGATATGTATTGGAAATGCAGTAACATTAATTCAGATAATATTACAATAATATTATCAGGCAGGTTATAGCAAGGCAGCAACAAAACTGAACATAAATTTTCGCCTTTCTTACTAATACTGATTTATCAGCTTTTTTTTATTATTGCCATTGGAATCATGCTGTACATGATAGAAAAATATTCCCTGCAATTTGTAATGTTAACAAAAGTTTCATTCCTCAATCTCCACAAATGGTAACCATATCTACAATATCAAATAACATAAAAAATAATAACCAAAACTATTCGACCGATGGTTAAATATGATTTATAAAATTGTTTGAAATCCATTCATGATTGAACAATATCACCAGCGATTCTAAAAACATTGCTTGATTAAGTTTATTTATTTTTCTACTCATCTTCTTTGATTAACTTTACAATTGAATAATTTCAAAAGCTACATCAGCATACTGACAAGATCTTTAGGAGACCCTAGAATGAATGAATAATTTGATTTGATCACACTGTGGATGTAAGTTCACTTGATTTTTAAGGATGAACATAATTAATAGAAATTTGAATTCTGGGCAAAGTTATTCGCAAACTGCGAGTTTGAGTTGAGTTTGTGCAAGTCTTCTATGCAGTAAAGTATTATCCAATGCTTTAAACGGAACAACAGTTCAGTTGAGACAAAATTGCAAAATCGTGTATCTCAAGATCTCAACTAACATCCCATAATTTGCGGAATTTTTCAATAATTCTTAAAAAATTTAAAAAGAATTGTCGCATTTCGAAAAGAAATATGTCTGCAGCATGATCGGAATGGATCGAGACACCAGTTAACGAGTCTTATGGAAGAAAAATTAAGTCGTCCAGAGGGATGGTCTACGGAGTATGGTAAAACTTCCAGAGAGAGTTGTGCAAGACGAAGCCCGCCTCATAAAGTCAGAATAACCAAAATTTGGTTTCTAAATAAAATATAAATGCCACATTCATATGCATTTTTGTCAATTTAAAATAGTCATGGTCGTTATTAAGTATAAGATTTTGAGCTTTAATCATCTGCCAAATTTCTCTCTTCACAACAGCTCCAATTCCGTCTACTACACCTCTTCCGTGAGCAGTTGCAAACAAAATTACACTCACATCAAATTCTTCGCTATACTATTCAAAATAAACTTGTTTTCAAATTAATGTAGGATTTATTTCTTTAAGTTTCTTAACAATTAACTGAAGGAAGCAATAAACATCATATTTATTGTTGGACAGTTGATCGCTCGTGATAGCAAATGATTTTGTGGTATTGTGCAACCAGACAACACAACTAAAAAGTGAATTTCATTTTAAGTGAGGAGCCTATATTTTTCAGCAAAATCGACTTGCAGAATAACTTCATTTTTTTCAATATGCAAAGAATAGAGATAAGAAGCGAAGAGATAAGAAAACAAATAACAATTTCTAAGGTTTTTAATGTAATTTTTGGGAGAACTCAAATTGTAAAAAAATTATAGAAAAGCCCCATCTGGTCGCCCACCATTAGTGGACTTACGAGATATCAGAAGAATTAATTTTTTTGTACTCATCGCAATTTCTCCATAATTTATCATACCCGATGAGTACAACAAATTCGCCAGAGCTCGTAAAAAATTTCATATGAAAACAATTCTTTAACCAAAGCTGCTGCCTTGACATAAAACTACACGTGTTCAGTTTGCCGAGATTCACAAATTTTAGTACATGGAGTGCAAGAATCTTATTAAACAATGAGAAAATAATTTTGATTCGAATAGGGCAGATGGCTATTATAATAAACGGAGTCCTAAGAAAGTCGAAATATTGAGTAACTTCCATGTTGGATCCCTTACGATTTGGTCTGTATTTGACTATAATTGAAAGACTCGAATGTGTTTTGTAACTTATAGAATGAATGCTGAAAACTATGTAGAAAGTGTTGTAATACAATTAAAGTTTTGGGGACAAATGGATCTTCCAGAAGGATAATGCTCTCAAACACATAAAATAATTTTTTGCAGTTTCCCAAATCACAGTTTTGGAATGGCTACCACGCAGTCGAGACCTAAATTCTATTTAAAACATTTGACATAATTAAATAGTTAAAAAGACTTAAAGGAAGCTAATCTTTTGGACATTAGATTGCCCCAAACTTTAATTGATTCCATGCCAAGACCTATTCTCAACGTATTGCACAATAAAGGATGCTCAATTTAAATTATCTGAATGTTTAATAACCAGTTTCTTTTTTCTAGTTTCGCTGATAATGGCCCAACAATATATACAAATACAATAGGAAAATATGAAATTGTAAAATTTTTATTAAAATTTTAATGAAATATTCAGAAGAGAGAAGAAAAGAGAAGCTGAAAGAATTATGTGCATATACTGCATATGTTTTTAAATCATCTATTTTCCATTTTACAACGTTCCATGTGTGTGTATAACCAAGACAAAAAACAGCTGATTGCTTAAAAACATAAACAATGTAAACACCTAGTTTTTAAACAGCTGACTGCTTCAAAACATAAACAGTGTAAACACCCAGTTTTTAAACAGCTGACTGCTTCAAAACATAAACAGTGTAAACACCTAGTTTTTAAACAGCCAATTTTAAGCAGTCTAAATACACTATAAGATACCAAGAAAATTATTATTTTAGTTATAGAATGAATGGTCAACTTTTTATATTTTAAAAGGTGTTCTCATTATTTGCATGTTGAGCCATTGCTTTAATGTGAGTTTACCAAGGCAATCAACAATCTAAATTTCTGTAAGGTAATTGACGGTGTTGCTGACAGGTATGAATGATGGGTCTATTGACATTTTAGTCTCCTAGATGCAAATATTACGTGTATTGATTTACGGTTCAATATACAAAATAAATCAAAAAGAAATCATCACGCAAGTGTCAAAATTATTCGTTATCAGTGGCTCACGCATTCAAATTCCGTAATTGTTCATTGTGTTGTCAAAGGGATCAATATCTCTCATCCGTGGCTTTCAAAGTCATCAGCATATTGAATATTTCTTGTTTTTTCTCTCATTTGTCGGAATATGAAGCTCATGATTAGTAGTTACAGTGACAATTTCATTTTCATTCAAACAAACTGGCACCACTTCGTTCTTTGTGTCCTAAACACAGTCACTATTGCCACGATTTGCTTTGCGCATAGCTCGAGTCTCTTTTAAAGGTGCATTGGCATTTCGTGGCTCTCGAATTATTCTAGTTGCAAAATAGTTAACGAATCACATGAGATTTAAGAAACTTATCGAAACATATTATATATTATCACTTTTTTACGTCTAGTTCATATGAAAATTGTTTTCATTCATTAGGTTCAATTTTATCATAAGACAAAGGGGAATGGTTACAGTCTGATATTTCAATTTCTAGTAACACCAGAAGTCCAACAGTCTTTTGAGTAATGTTTGTCTTTTTTTAAATGTTTTCTTTTTTTAAGAAATGCTTGAAAGAAAGAGATCTAAAGAATTTAAACTCCTACTCTTAGATGCAAATTTTTGAATGTTTGAAAATGCTCTTGTCGCCGTATTGTCATCTTTACATATTAGCCCATTTCAGCCCATAGTTTTCTACCAATTTATAATAATTGCGAGTCATTATTGTAACTTTGTCTTTACCTATAACTGTAGCCAGGCATGGATACTGAAGCGTATTCGAATTTGCCTCAAAAATGTCAGAGTCGTTTTTTCCATAGAAATTTTTTCAAATTTTCACCAAAAAATTAAGCATGGTTTTGCAAGAAGAAGTGACCACTATTTATGTATTGATTTTGTCAGCTCCTTCATTGAAGAAATAAATTATAGTTCTGAAAGTGTCCCACAACTCCCAAGACTCAATAGGTTTTAGGCCTGGATTCTACGAAAGCTAGTCAAAAATTCCAAGCGTAGAGATGTGTTAACATAAAGAGCATTCCCGGGATTAAATGCAACTATGTAATGAAAATGTATGTGCTCGAAATAGCACTAACGGCTTATCGACTTATCGAAATATAAAATTCATTTATGAACATAAAATTTGTATTAACCCTTTCAGGACCAGTCTTTTACATGACAAAACAACCGTTACAATAACCGCGATATGTTTTGATTTTATCAGATCAGTTGTTGTTATTTTTTGTCTATTCCAGTATAGACAAAGTCCCGTTGAATTTTTTTAAATTTTGTGAGTGCTTAGTATTTAAGTAATTTTCACTAAAACAACACGCACCAAAAAAACTTGATAACAAGTGTTTGGGCATTTAATTGTTTTACACAAAATATGTTTGTAAAAAAAGTGGTTTCATTAATTTAAAGAGACTGAGTTAAATGATGACAAACAAATTTGTAAACGAAAATTGTTGAGTTTTGTCACTGGAACTTTCCAAAAACAAAGCCCCGAGTAGTATGTAAATTTCTGAAATACTTTTGATCTGCTAGTTATGAGGCCTAAAGGTTCAACTCAATTAGAAATTGAACATAATTTCCAATTTGATTGGGATGATTTAGGAGATGAAAATGATGAAGATGGAGATGGAGAGGATACCGATGTACTAGGCACTTAAGAAAATTTTATTGAAGACACAATGCAAAATGTTATTACCACGGGTGAAACTATTGAATATGCATTGCTGATGAGGAGTGGGTGCGAAAACCATAATCGCATATTTGATGATGAAACGGTGCAACAGATTTTCGGAAAGATAAATTAAAACACTTTGAGATTGAGAAAATTTAATGCAAATGAAAACTAAGCAAACAACTCATGGCAAAGATCCATCAGTGGTTCAGTAACAAACGGCCAATATTGTACTTTTCGATCTACTTCAACGAAGAAATTTTATAAAAAATTTGTACTAAAACTAACTAACAAAATGATGGAGTGGAACTTATGTGCGATATAATCAAAATCAAATGATTTATTGGCATATTGCTTTACTTGCATGTAGTCAAAATTTGATACCTGGCGAATGGTATTGTGTAAGCACAATAAGTGGTATATGTGCATTGTCTTTTGGGGTATAAACATGGCAGTGGTCAAAAGTACTATACTGCGGAGACTTCACTTGCTCCAAGGATTAGAACAGACACATGCTGCTTACAAATTTTCAATAAGATATTGCCAATGAGCTGCTTCAATGTAACAAAGAAATTCCTTCACGATAAAAAGATCGACCAGCACAGCTTTTATTTGCTTGTGACTTGCGTCATTCATCACCAAGATCTTCAGCTCCAGCATCTCCAGCTCTGTCCAACTCATCCACTGCAATATCTAAGAGAATATATATATGCTGAAACCTACTAAAGCGATAAGATATGGCAACATCGAACATTGGATTCAGTAGGGTTGAAAAGGCAGATGAAGAGTCGCTCTAAATGTTCCAAGTGTGGCGTCTACTGTCCTAAATTGCTTTCTATCATACCATAACCCTATGTATGGTTGTAACAATATATGATAATTTTTAAAAGTTATAATAGCCATAGATCGAAATGGAGAATTACCACGAACAACCAACGCGATTCGAAACGTTCTTAGAAATAAAGAATTTGAAATAATTTATCCAAACATTGAAATAGTTTTAAGACTGTGTGTACCAGTGGCTGTTAGCAATTGCAGCGGTGAGCGGAGTTTCTCTTACCAAAAGAGAGTGAAAAATTATCTTCGTGAGATTAAAGATCCGCTTCGTTAGCGATACTTAAGATTGAATCAAACTTTTTGCTATCGACGATGTTATCGAAAATTTCGCAAGACAAAAATGTGGACGCTGAAGTTTTTAACAAATGTAATTGGATAAATAATTCTTTTTAGTACTAAGCAACTTTAAAAAATTAATTCTATGCATTAAATTCAACATTTAATCTGCATCTGTGTGCAGCGTATGGTAAAGAGAAAACTCTGTGCAAATTTCAACTTTCTATCACTAAATCTAAAGGACTGCTTTGCATACACATAGATGGACGTACGGATATAGCTTAGTTAACTCTTCTCTTCTTATACTTCATGGGCTCTCCGAAGTCTCCTTCTGTGTATTACAAACTTCATGACAAACTTATAATACTATACACTGCTTGAAGACATATGGATAAAAAGCAAAAAGAAATTTTTATATGTGCGTAATAATAATTATAATAATAATTTTAATTTAGTGTGTGAGATATTAATCAAGAATCTGCTAAACACAATTTACCATCTTTTGTCCATTCTTTATGATTCTGTACCCAAAGCGTGCCTCCGCTGTCCGATAGACCGTATGTCTGTGTGTCGGTTGTATTTTATAAACCTTTATAGGTAGAAAGTTGAAGTTTTCACAAATTGTGTATTTCTATTGGCGCTAGAATAACAAGTAATGAAAATAAGATATAGATAAAAATTAAACTGGGTCCCTATACAAAAAAGTACTTCTTATCTGTTGTACCATGAAGTATGTAATATCGTAATATATAATAATAATAATATGACTCCAGAAAAATCTCTATGTCTCATCACTTTAATTCGATACTGAAAGGCTTAAGAAATTTTACTAAAATATAATTTCAATTGTTTTGTTAAAATAAATATAATTCTGTGATACTAGAAAAAATGTAACGTGAGCTTTTGATAAAAAAACAACAAAATTTTTTTCTCTGCAAATAAGTCATTTTATAATTCTCTTATGTTCATCTTTCTTTAAGTTAATAATTAGATTTTGTGTGTTTTATTATGCAAAATTCTCTAAAAAATTACGAAAACACACTTCAACTTTCAAAGTTACTTCCGTTCTTTATAGCTTGCGTCACATAACTTTCTGATCAATTATTTCGTAACAAATGTCTGTTTAAAAATTATATTGTATGCCATTCAAAAGTTCACTTGAATCTCATTAAACACTATGTATAAGTATTGAAGGTATCTCTTTTGAAAGAACGAAAAATTTGTATATCCAAATCCAAATATAGCGTCCGTCACGCTGGATTTGCCCATATATAAAATTTCTTATATGAGTGTTTCATGTAACGTTTTCACTCAAAATGTACAGAACTGGTTTTTATAATTTTTTTTCTTTGAAAGAAATATGTTTATGCTAAGGAATCGAGTTGCATATTCACTTTTTTGATTTTTTAAAGGAAAATATGTTTTTTTACGGAAGTTTTCGAAAATCATCCATACAAACATTTAAGTTCTTTATGCTTTGCTTTTTCTTGATTTGTGTTGTGTGTTGTTATTATATTTACATTTAAACGTACGTATATATATAAAAATAATTTTAATGTGACAGCTCTAAATGTTGTGTGTGCATGTGTTGTTTAGAACGAGGGAGTAGCAAAGCGTGCCGGCACATCTAGTGAGGATATATAACAGTATATTGTTTTTTAAAATTCCTGTTCAATTATAAATACAATTAAGCGATGTAGACTGTATTACTGCCGATGTATTATTTATCTTAGCACATATTGAAAGTATAAGGTGGAATATATCGTTATTATTAGAACAATTTTAATTAAAGGGAATTAATTGATTTGATTTTATATCACTGTGTGACATTACTGTAACAAACCAAATAATTCATAGCATATTCCAATATATGCATTTTATTCCATTTTAAATCAATTTAACATGTCAGTAACAGACCTCTCTCCATGGATTTTAATGCAGTTCTTGTGAACCAGTTGACGTCATTTCTGTTAAATTCATTTCGAGCCAATTTGTTCGTGTGTGCAGAGTATATTGATTTTACAAAATAAAAAAAAAATAAAAAATACATAACAGAGGCAAAGTGCATTTGTGTGTTATCATTCCAATAGGTAAGTTTATGAATTTGAGTATTTATTGTTAGGAATGCCTGACATTTAGTAAATTCATAAAATAATTATCATTGATTTACTGTTTGTGGCATTTCTTTATCATTGCATGATAAAGTTCCTTGAATATAGTACATTGCCTTTCATTTGGTCCCATTCATATTGCAACATGTTCGATGGTGTAGGTCAAACAACATGTTTACGAACTAGTTGTACAGGATTTTGATTTATTTGCGCATAAAAAAACGTATATCGACAAGAGACATGAATTATTTTATCTTGTCTCTGTTATCTCTCGCTATGCTCAGTCTTAGTTTGTTACTTTGCATTTTTCAATTGATTAATAAATTGTACAGTTTTATTTTTTACTTAAATAGAATAAAATAAAATAAAGATTTGAATTTGTGCAGTTTTGTGCAGGATGTCTACCTGAAGACTAAGAGATGAAGAAATTTAACACCTTCTGTTTGATTATGAGGCCAGTGAGGAAGGGTTTTACAAAGATGATGACAGTGAAGTGGATCATGACTTTCTTCCTGATGAAGATGAAGACATTGCAGAGATCCCGGGAGTAGATATATAAGAGTATTAATGCATTCCAATGTGAAGCCGCTTATGTAGCTTCCCCTCATCCAAAGGCATTCAGTACGCCAACAAGCTTGACCAAAGTTGAATGTTCGCTGGAGAAAGAGGAATATGATTGTCAATTTTTCGATTCGTTTTATGGGTGATGAAACTTTGCCATCGGAATTTTTACAGTTTTTTTCTGAAACTGTTTCCTAATGAATTGATTCAAGATATCGTTAAATTTATGTTTTTATTCAAGGAAAATTTAATTTCATTTATTTTGTATTAAATTTCTTGGGCACAAATGAATAATAATTGTTTTGTTACGAGTATTATTATTTTGTTTAATTGATTCATCTTTCAATCAACTAAAAAAACACAAACTTTTACATTGTGTAAATATTTCATGTTAATAGCTTACATACTTTCCGCGTGAGAAGAGAATATTTCTTCTAGAATTAATCAATTTGTAAGTAAATTGAAAACTTAAAAAATGCAATTTGTTCGAAATGCTATTTTTTGAGTTATTGACTTTTTGTAGTTAGAGAGCGATACATAAATGAAGTGTTCGTCAACTTTATTTGAACTCACATCTTGCTTATAAGGAGTTCTGAATTTCAACCAGTCCATCATAACTTTCCTTTTGTCTCTCTTGTCACAGTTCTCTTGGAAACTTTAAAGACTGATCTACATTTTCACATATAGTAGTATAACAGCTACAGTTTTTTTATATTATTGACATTTAATTCTAAATTATCTTTAAGCATTTGAATGGTAAAAGGTGGTGTTTCGATTTTTCTTATTTTATCCAGAACATTTTGAGCCAACTTATTGGTGTTCCTGTAAATGTTGCCTTTCTGTTAAACTTCCATTGCTAACACGAACATTCTAACACGGTCGGTGGCACCGCACACTGGTCGGAATTTCCACAATTTTGGTATAAAATAGACAGATGCATTTACACAGCTGATACTTGGCATAATGAAAACATAGATCATATATTAGAAAAAGGAAAATAATCATGTCGATCCGACTACACCCACTTCAACCGCCCACATTAACATATGTTGAGCAATATGATATTTAGTATAACAATCTTTATTTCTTTAAACTTTTAATTAAAATCTTGAATAATATTAAAAAAATTTTATAATAATCTGCATTCTTCAGATTCGAAATCAGTGTCGAATTCTTCAGTAATACTGGAATCCTGGTACCTTACTGGGTACACGTATAGGCTCTTTTTTTTGTTTTTTTGATTGGATTGCTTATTTAAATCTTAAATGGATCAAGCAAATCCATGGCTTGATCAAGCATAATTAATGCTGCTGTTTTACCGTGAATGGCGCAGCAGCAAAATAGCACGTTGTCTAGCACTAACAAAACAGGACAGTTGTGATTGAAAAACTACCGATTTTGATGGAGACTGTCATTAAAAAAAAAAAAAAAATAAATAAATAAATATGCGATTGTTATTCTCTATTTCCAAAAAACAATAAAAAAAAACAAACATTTTCTTTATGCCAAAATTGTGGGAATTCCAACCAATGTGCACCTGTGTGTGAGACCACTGTGTGGAAAATGTTAATTTTTTCAAGTAGAAGTAATAAACATGGAAATGTGACTTTATTTCTGATAGTTTATTATTTAATCTGTTAACTGAAAATTTTTCTTAATATAAAAAAAACATTATTCAGTCATTTGAAATAATTAAAATAGAAAATAAAGAAAAATTTTTCAATTTATTCTATTGTTTTCATTGAATTGGATTTGTAATTTTTTGGACATTTTTTTTATATTTTAATGCTTATGAACTATGGTTATTTCGAAATATGCATTGGGCTGGAACATATCTGGTACATGGGAACAATGTGTGCACAGAAACTTTTCAATCTCCATGTATTTGTTTTTTGCAGCCGCTCTCATCACAAGACCTGTGTGCATCGGTTTGTGTATTTTCCTCGTGCGGTTGATTGCTGTTGGGTTCTATTTCAGACTTACTGGCTCTTACTTATCTACAACGCTCAATTTTTTGGCTTGCGGTTCATCATCATTGGAATTACCTTCATCTTGCAACCTTTCTTCGCTCTCTGAACCTTCTTCACGTACGTCAAAGTCATCTACACTGTCATCATCCGATTCATCACTTGATTCAATATCCTCATCGCATTCAATGTCCTCCAACAATTGCTGTTTTTACTTCAGAATTGTTAATTTTATATATTTCTACAAATAAAATCAATTCCTATATCAACAATTTGCTTAATTAATCTATTTAAAAATAAAATCTTACTGTAAAATTATTTACGATTTTGCACAAAGAGAGACCGGCACAAACCGCAAAGGCAAAAATGCAAACAAATTGACTAAGAAATTTATCAAATGCACACGTGCAACGATTCGTTCACATGGGCAGATAGATGCAAGAGAATTAAACAAATGAAAAGTACATAAGCACGTGTATGGTCTGTGAGACCGTAAACGGAAGGTTAGTAATAGGATTTCCTACAGTTCTTAAAGATTAAAAGTCCTGATGAGTCATTTGCTTCATATGAAATGGTGCTTTCTTTTTACTGCATATTATTTGTCGAAAAAAAATTCAGAAATTGAGCTTCGATACCAGTAAATTGTGAAGAATAAGTATGGAATTCAACAGATTGGTTTCTGAAATGAATTATTTCTTATTGAAGAGCTAATACATGTTCTCATTTAGTAGTGTTAATATTTATTAAAAGAGGAGTCAAGAAAATGTTTTGACATTCAAATTTAATAACATTCCAAAAACATTCAATTAGCATTCAATAGGAAAAACAAAATTTGTAATAAGGGATGTGTGAAATGAAACTACTGCATTTCTATAAATAAAAACATGGAAAGATTGTTTTCATTTAACAAAGAAATGGGTTAAAACCGCTTTCCATAAGCAACACTGTTAAAATTGGTTGAGTATTGTCATGATTGAAAGATCGTTCTTTGACTGATGATGTCTATTTCCATATTTCCTTTCATAAAACTGAAATCTGAACAATTTGTCTTAATCTCAGATTTAAGACAAATTCAACGATATATTTATGGTTTTTAGTTTTGCATACTCATTATTTTATATTTAAGCTTCATGAGATCATCAAAATTACTGGTGTTAACGTTCTTCGTGTCAAATTTGATGTAAATAGAAAATTTTTTATATAGAAAATAATTTATTTTACTGAATTAGGTTTCTATATGTTATTTCTAGGTCTAATCTTGGGTAGTTCGCGAACAACCTAATTCAAAATAGCGCTCTTTGAGGTGAACTGAGCGAACTAGTTCGCCGATGATCTCTTTCTCAGTGCTTTTTACTCTTTGGTAGTTTGCGAATAACATAAACTGCAAAACGTTCTTTTATGTGAATTATGCGTGTATGATCCCAATATTTTTGTATTTAATTTTGTGGCCCAAACCAGCTGACTTCTTTTTTTACTCTTAATAATTTCATGCTTAAGTAAACTGCATAGAAATCAATAAATAGCTCATGATTAGATTTTATGGCACGTTTATGCAAAAATGAAGTTTTATTCTTTTATTTTTACTAATTGTTTTGTATACTTACTTATATATAACTAATATTACTTAAATATAATTTTTAATTTAATTAATTTTTGTTTCGTTTATTATATGTTATTTTAATTCCCATACCTTCTGTATAAAAAGTACCCAGAATTGTTAAAAAAAACACATGAATTTAAATTTAATCATCAATATTTATTTTGTCTCCTTCAAAATAGTCCCCATTG
>JBANCV010000781.1:0-25986 GCA_037040105.1 Amiota albilabris | reverse complement strand
ACTCCAATCTTGGTGCAGACCGTGAGGTACAACGTATCTTGCTTGAATTGCTTAATCAAATGGATGGATTTGATCAGACCACTAATATAAAAGTTATAATGGCAACAAATCGTGCTGAAATCTTAGATCCGGCTTTGTTACGCCCAGGTCGTCTTGATCGTAAAATTGAGTTCCCACTGCCAGATTGTCGGCAAAAACGTCTGATTTTTAACACACTTACATCAAAAATGAATCTAAGTAATGATGTTGACCTCGAAGAATTTGCTGCGCGTCCAGATCAAATTTCCGGGGCCGACATTAATGCGATATGTCAAGAAGCAGGGATGCATGCTGTTCGTGAGAATCGTTACATCGTACTAGCCAAAGATTTTGAGAAAGGCTACAAGAACAATATTAAGAAGGATGAACAGGAACATGAGTTCTACAAATAAAGAACTGGATTAAATTACGCTCATAGCCGCCTTCTATATATAATATATATATATAGATATACAATATTAAATAAATATATTTTGTTTTTGAAACTACCAATTCATTAATTGTGTTAATATTTCAAAATTCTAAAGTGCATCTTTAGAGAGATGCATTTTGTTGATCTTGGTTTGGTTTGAGCTTGGTTAGAATACAAAAAAGATTTCTTTATTTATTTATTTTAGATTCTTTTCACTTTCGAGCTGCCATAGCAAATTCTTAGGCGAAGATTTGAATAACAATTGAACACCAAAGTCTCGAGCAAAACCTCGTTTGATTAGATCATCCCTTACACTTCTTAGAAACACAATCATCAAATGCAGCGCTATCAGTGGAATTTGGTCCTTCTAATAAGTACATCACCTGAGACAGATTCTTCTCTTCGTAGAAGACTGAAGACGTTATGCATTTGTCAGATTTCGCGGATAAAATAATGACACTTGCGAACTACCTGGATGTACTAAAAAAAAAAATACATAATTTACAAAAAATGTAATGCTGAGAAAGCAACTGGTTTGCTAAATACAATATCATAAAAATAATGAACAGAAAATAAATTCATTATAAATTTATACTAAAAAAGCTTTTTTTCTAATATTTAAAAAATGCATCGGATTGAATTTTTGAAATCAGCGTTGTCATTTCAGTTTGTTTGCAAAGTTTTATATTTTAAGTATCATCCCCTGATTTTTCTTACTGAAAGGGTAAAATAAGTTTCAAGGAAATAGCACAAAGATCAATAATTTTCGAAATTATTTTGTTTTACCTTTTTGTTTTGTGTCAAAAAGTAAAAACTTCAATAACAAAAAGATCTTTTTATCATTCTGCAACATTATTCAAAATTTGTAACATTGTGTTAAAAAAAATATTAAAAACAAAATAAGGTAGCATAAAATGAACTTCGTACTATTCAGAAGGTCTTATCTTCAAACGATTAACAAACTATTCTGCAAATGTGCCTATACTTCCGCACTGTTCTACATCAGCACTGTACCGGTGGTAGCACAAATTGATTTTGAATTGAATTTGTTCGATTTATTACAATTCAAGGATCCGGTTCATCACACTTTAAGTCTGTCTCATCGTCGATCCAAGAACCATGCAAAACTTTCGATAATTCTTACGCTTATTTCAATGGTTGGAACAGATCATCTCTTAAGCAAGATTCTAAGCAGAGTTTTGTCAGTTAGACGTCAGTATGCGCTAAAAAAGATGGAGACCAAGCTGTTTACCTTTTGCCTTTTTCCCTGGATATTGGTATACATTTCACGATTGATCGTAAATACGATAGTAGTCGCTGGTACTGTTTCTGACTGGAGTAATGAAGATATTGTACGTAGACAAGTATATTCTATTATTATTAAGCAGATGTTAAGCATTGCTTTCACTCTGGAAATGTGGCTTCGCTGGTATACGCTCTGGAAAATTGAATACAACGGATTTGATAATGGCGTAGGCTTCTATTTTCAGAATATTGGTTGAGGTGCACGATATACATTCTATCTATCCTCTATGCACAACTTGCAAATCTATTGATATAATATTTTGTAGCATTAGCTAATCTGTTACCTATATTTATGGTTTTTTCTATGAACTAATACAAAATTGGCTTTAAATCAAATAAAAAAGATTAAATAGATAAATAGTCTTTCTCCAGTATTTCTTTGCGGTAGCTGGATTGGTATTCTTTGTGCTACTATCCTGAAATAATTAAAAAAAAAAAACAAGTGTGCTATTACCTTCATAACGTAATTCTTTGCTTAAAAAATAACCAACTAAATTGGTTGAAAATTACGGGTAACTAAGGAAAAAGGAGATTTTATATTTATTGTATATAGGTAGATATATTTAAAAATTACCTTGATACCGATATGAGTTACAAAAGCATTGCGTAGTTTGAGTTAAATTCATTTTATATTCTTCACGTAGTATAATACTATTTGTTTGTAATGCAATGAAGGAGACATCGTAGACCTGGTAAAGTATATATATATATTCTTGATCAGCGCCAGGTAACGATTTGATCTATCCATGGCCGTCAGTATGTATGCAAACTAGTCACATAGTTTTTGAGCTAGATAGCTGAAATTTTGCATACGCAACACATTTATCGGAATCAGCCGAATCGGAGTACTAGGACTGGTACCTCCCATACAAGCCCCTACTCAAATTCATGATCTTATTAGAGAAACTTTTTTGGTTTTGTGCTATTATCTTGAAATATGGACACAATTGGTTTCTAATCTATACTTATCAATCATGTAAATTTCAAGATCCTAGGATTACTGGATCGCATAGCTCTTAATACAAAACATCTTCGACATAGTCGCCCTTCTTTCTGGTTTATAATTGTGTTTATTCGGTATATCTTTTTTGAATAATTCATTCTTTTTGCAATTCGTTGCTTAAATTGGAACCCCAGTTTAAGTTTGCAACCGTACTCAAGTAGACTTCTTCTTATCTACCTCCAATCTCCGTGTTTTTTACATAAACTTATTACTGGCATTGTGGATTCGCCTGGGCTTTTGATCCAAATTTAATTCTGTGTCCCTAGTCGCACCAATAAAAATTTTGTACCTCTTGGTATAGGTAGGTATACAACAAACTTTGCTTATACCATCCATTTCGGGTTTTATGTGTCAATTATAATACACTTTACAGCATCCTCTCCCCTGAGATGACACCACCTACCATCAACAATATACTTGACCTGCATCATCTATGCCTATCCAGGCCAACTTGAAGTTCTACTAATCATCGGTACACACTGCAAGGTAACTTACCTAGATGGATTTCGCTGAGTGGTTCTTCCAACCCGACTACCTTTTCTGTCTCTGACTACACATAGCTGTGAGTAAGGGCATATCTAGCTATTTAACAAATAAATTTCCCACACCGGGTAAAAGACGATTTTTTATTAAAATGTTAAATTAGTTTTAAGTTTCATTTTAATTATTATTATTGTTACTTTTTTTTCTTACTACTTTTAAATAAATAAATACATCAAATACTTTATGGGGGAGTGCAAAAGTAGTGTTATGAAGACAAACAATCATCTTACTTTCAAATGTAAAAGCAAGGTGTTCGAGATACATAAACATCTCTAAATACGAGTAATACTGTAAAAAAGCAGACATTATAAGCAATAAACAATTTGGATACATACGCTCCTGAGAATAAAGTAATTTTTGTATGAAAAACCGCGTAAAGTGGAAACATACTATAACATGATAATAATTCAATCATTTGTTAAAAAGAAAAAAGAAAAAAAATAATCTAAATATATCTTAAAAACAATGGTCTATTCAAAAAATTACTAAAATTAAAGCATATGTGTACAATTCATTCCATATTAAGATACAAGAAATATAAATTTAAAAAATGTACCAAGAAAATCAATCACTGTCATCACATTCGTAGACAATTGTTCTTTTCTTCCTGACTTAAAATCAAGACGTCACTTTCACCTTCCAATACTTGATGCGATTCTAGTTCGATGTTGGATGAATTGGAATGAGACCGAGGAACCTTGGTAATGAAATCTGTCATTAACAATTGTGTGTGATTTTTGGTAGAACCTTTATAGATCTTCTCGTATTGAAGTAAGCGTTTATTAATATCCCTCTGAAATAGCACAGCTCTTGCATGGTCTTTTTGAGACTGAAAGCATCTCGGCAACAAAACTTCAGTCTGCCGTTAATAAATAAATGTTTCCCAACCGTCGAAAAAACTTAACCACAGCCTTCACATATAACGAAATATAGCACTTCATAAGTACATAGTGTGCATTACGCGGAGTCTTACTGTACTGAATTCTGTTAATTAAGGCAATTAAAGCTGTTAAATGTAACAGAGCAACACATGTTAATAAACGTGTGTTAAGTAAAGTAATAAACCTGCAAGAGAACAGAAAACTATATCTAGTAAGAGAGCTTCAAAGTTCAAACTGTAAATTCTGTTTATCCGCAATGTTAAAACTCCGAAAATGTTAAGGCGCGCGCAACAATTTGTTTATTTTATCCGAAGTCTTTCTTCCTACTACAACCATTTTTATCCATCCATTTATCCTCTATTTTATTCGGTGGTTGTTTCTTGAAAGTTTGTGTACGAACAGCTGCTCACATCACACAGTACACAGCAACAGGAAGCAACAATTACCAGAATAACAGAAGGACTAACAGAAATCAACAGAATAAGTTACCGCTACACGCGCTACTATAAAATAACGTGTCCTGTCTGTCAGAACTTCAGTTCCTGTTAAGCCTTTGTCGGTGACGTTTGAAGTGAAAAAATTAGAGTTACAAAAAAATTTCAAATAAATTATTGAAAAATTGAAAAGTAAGACAAAAAATTTACGGCTGAAACTACTACAACCTTCAAAGGTGGAGTGTTTTTTCAATCATTTTTTTTAGGGGGAAAGTTTTTTTTTTTTTTTTTTTTTTTTTTTTAAATGTATAAAATACTGAAAATCTTTTTTCTTTTAATAAGAAATAAAAAAAAAAAAATTAAAATGGAATTGGAATTTTTTTGAACAAAATTTGAATAAATTTTTTTTTAACAAAATTTGAAAAGTTTCTTGAACAAAATTTGAATAAGTTTTTTGAACAAAATTTGAATAATTTTTTTAAATAAAAAAAAATTTTTTTTTTGTTTGGAATCTAAAATAAAAAACAAATATGTTTAATTTTCTTTTTAAAAAAAAAAAAAAAAAAAAAACCTTTTTAATAATAAAATGAAGATAATAAATATATATATTTTTTTAAATAAATTTTTTGGTTTGATTTTGTAATTTTGAGACTATTTACATATATCTATGGTTTTCTTGTTTATTTGTTTATCAATTACAAACTAATCTGATAATATTTCTAAATATGAATATATAAATCAAGGAAACAGGAAACATTGTATCTCTATTATTTAATGGCAATGGAGACCTTGTTTCATCTGTTGCTGGTATGACAACCATCAAATATTCTAAGAGAAGATGTTTTTCTTTTTTTCAAAATTTCTAAACTGACTACAAAATTGAGCAACGATTGTAACAATTTAAAAGCCTTATTCAATTTATTTTTGTGTATGAATTTATGAAGTGTTGTTGTAGTGAAAACCTATCAGAATGCAAACAGTTTGGGGGACAAACGTAAAATAGAGTCTTAGATGAATGTTTCATTTGCTAATGGAGAAAAATAAGAAAATAATATACAATAATATACATTATATATATATATAATTTTTTTTCAAATTTTTTACTGTATTAGTGCAGATGTATCTTTTATCTAATGATATATTATTATTGTATTTAAGTATAAGATTGAACATATCGCTATTTTTTGTACAATTTTTATGTGATTAATGAAGTTAATCGATTTGGCAAGTGAAAGGAAATAATGAACTCAAATTCAGTTGTTTTTTTTTTTATTATATGAAAACTTCATTATATAAAATTTTTATTAAAAACTTTAACAAAAATTAATAATAACGGTTCAGTTACTTATACTATGAATATTATGACTTTGTTTAAATTGATTTGGCATCAATATAAATAATGTATTTTTCATTGAGCTCCCATCTTGCCGATTTGGCCTTATATTTCAACAATTTCATTACATATTTTCTCTTTTCTCTTGTCACAGTTCTGCCTGTTGAATGCTATAAATGAAATGGTCTGCATTTTTCAGACTTACCTGATCTACCTGCTACAGATTTTCTTATATTAATGGCATTAAATTCTGAATTTTCATCAAAGTCACACTTGAATTGTATGAAATGGGGTTTCGACTTTTTCTATTTTATGCAGCAAATTTTTGATCTAATTTTTATCCCTGTAACTGTTGCCTTTCTGTTAATGATGGATTTTTCTAAGGTATTGTACTTGTAGATAAAAAGTCCTTAAGTCCTTCATTTGAATCACACGAAACGATGCTTTCTTCTGACTAGTTTTTATTATATTATATCAATCATCTGGCGAAAAAATATTCTGATTTTTTTTTTTGGCTTGAGATTCGATAATTTGTAAATTGTGCATTGTTAGTTAAATAACTGTGTCCACTTACTAGAAATGTCCACTTAGTAGAAATGAACTCAGTTCATATATCTGTACTTTGAAGCAATTTCAATAAGCTTAAGACAGTTTTTATATTTCTGTTTTGTCCAGTACATGAATTTGGTTTTAGGTTATTATTTTTTTTACAATTTTTAGCAAAAGTCTTTAGGCATGTAGAAATTTCTTGAGATCCGTGAGATTCCTCAGTTTCTGGCCACAAAAACATGATGAGACTTATATTTGTATTAAAATCATGGCATCTGAAATTATCGTATTACTTCTTTGCATTGAAAAGCAAAGTAGATAAGAAGCAGTCAATTGCCTTGTTGTATAAAATGCTTTGACTAAATTTTTTTTACAATTTACATTAGAGTATGGAGTTAATCTGATTGCCTTCTGAAATAAATCATTTAATATTCGATGGCTAAAAAAATTTTGTTTATTGTCATTTAGTAGAGTTAATACAATATTTATAAAAAGAGAAATATGTTTTTAATATTATACATTTAGGAGTCAATAAAGTCTTTTGGTATTAAAATTTTCAAAAATTCAAAAAGTCAAGCTAATCGATTTGCCAAGTCAATATATATATGTACCATACTGCAGATTCTTCACATTATATCACAATTCATAGGCTGCTATAAATATTCTTGATAATGAAAGAGGATATTGAATGCAAATTTAAAAAAATTCTAACAAAAATTTTAAGAATCGATTTGATTTTAAGAAGAATATGTTTTGATTTGACAATAAACACAGAATATGAAAAACTTGGAGGTTCAAAGAAGACAAATAGAATCTTCAAAATGTCATACAAATTCTGTTGAGATGAAATCTCAATATTCAATATTCAAATATTCGAAATTGTTTGATGTTGAAGACAAATGGCAACAAGTGAAGATGAGAGTTACAATGAAAGTAGAAAGGAACTTAAATGCATATGCATATCTAATAAAAATTTAGCATGTGTGTGAATTTCTTGGAAATTTTTTCTAATTTTTACTAATATTATTTTTATTTTTATTTTGCATACTTTTATTCTTTATTCTGAGCTAATAAAAGTTTCACAATTTCATCATTTATTTACTTTTCTCCGCTCGTTTCTCGTTTTATGGCAATGTGTACATTTATTTAGTTCTTTGTATTTTAAGCAGAAAGTATGTAGATTCTTTTTATACTTTTAAGGAATTTATTGTTTGTCATTATGTTTTTATGTATTTTAACGCGTGTTCATTGCATTTTTCGTTCATTTATTTGATTTTCATGTCGATTTTGTTCTATTCTATTCAGTTTTGTTCTGTTTATATGTCAGTCACTCTGAAACTGACGCTCCTTGCTTTCACTGAACTGAAGTTTCTTTTCTTTTCATACTTTTTTTTTTTTTTATTTACTGTTTTGTTTTCATTTTCATTTTGTTTGTTTCTTATTGTCTTTTGGCTATACGCCGCAGTTTTTTCATAATTTATGAGCTTGTGGGCTTGTGCGTATACAAGTCCAAGATACTGTATTATATATACATATAAGTATGTATATGAGAGAGAGAGTGTGTTGATGGGAATCCTTCCTGTTACACTTTCCCTTTTATTACAGTATTTGGTATTGTATATTTTTTTCCTTTGTTTATAACCTTAAGCACTTTCGGATAAGGAACACATGCAAACAGGAGTAGATACACTGTTCATAAAAAAGGGCTTGATAATGCTGACTGATTAACAATTCCACAATTCACTTTGCATTTCTTTCTTTCACTTTCATTCATTATGACAAAAATAACAACAATCAGAGTATAAGAATATTTTATTGTATTATTCATTTTACGCCAGCCTTTATTATATAAAATATGTTAGTAATGATCCATTTGAGATTAATCAATATTTTAATGGACACAACAAGATTTTAAGGAGACAATCTATACTTTGGACAAATAAATAGAAAGAAAGTTACAGAGATTATGATACATATATATATATAGATAAGTGAATAGTGCCACCACCACCATCACTAATTAAAAATGAATGACATTAAGAGTTAGGAAACTTTTAGCATAGTGTTTTCATTTACTTCCATTAAGAAACTTAACAGTTTGCTTGGAAAAACAAAAAAAAAACATACATCAATATTCCAAATTTATAGGAATGTTGGAGAGATTATGCTATAGTCTATAAATGAATAGAGGGGAGTCGTCACTAAAGTGATTAAGAATAACATTCAGAGTTAAGTTAACCATTAGAATATTTCTATGCATTTCCATTATTTTCATTAAGAAACTTAACACTTTGCTTGGTAAAAAGAAAGAAGGAATTCAATGTTCCAAAGATAAATAGGAAGTTAGGCAAATTATGTTATAGATAAATGAATAAAGTTGAGCCATCACTAAGGACATACTATCTGTGATATTTATAGTTAAGAAACCATTATGAAATTCGATTTATTTATTTGCATTATTTCCATTATCACGCAAAGAGGAAAGAAATACTTCAATGTTCTTTATTAAATCATTCTTCATATGAAGAAATATAATTCATATACTACTTATTTAGTCGTTATATAAATTCTTTTGATGAAATAAATCAGAAACAGGTGCTGGCCTAAGTTCCTTCAATTTTCGGCTGTTCATAACAGAAGTCTATGATAAGCGTTGTCCTGGTGGAAGGCTATGTCCATTCTGTTGACCAATTGCAGTCGTTAAACCTTTAGGGCTTTATTTAGTCTTCTGAGTTGTGTAATTATCGTCTGCACAGGTGGTAACAGCAGTCCCACCAAATGCACAGAAACAACTTCCTCGTAGATAGCGTCGGTTTTACGGTGCTTTGGATAGACTCACCCTATATTACAATATATAGAAAAATCTAACGATTATGCATTGGAAAAATATATCAGCAATTGTCTTAGAGAAATTGAATATATACGAGTAATCGTGATTAATTGATTGATAGGCATTCTATTAGTTGGTTCTGGTACAGGGACATTTTGGAATGAGGTAAGGTATGACTTATACCCGAAATTTTCGGCCAAATACATTAATATACTAATAACTATAGCTTACAATATAGTGAATTACAATTTGTATAATTTAGTGTAGAATGAACTCATTTAGTTTTAAATATTTGAAAGTTGAGAAATTTAACAAAAAGTTCTTTTCATTTAAAATAACTACAATAATAACTTGAAGTGTACAGAATAGCAAGATTCTTTAAAAACACGAAATTGGCGATTTTAGAATACTAAAAGGAGACAAGTCACAACTGATGATATAAATTATCAACTTTACAAGTAGGAAAGTGAGAAAGTACAGTCCGATCGATTCGATTTCTATGTGGTAAGTGTGGATTAAATCAAGTCAAGTTGGCTTGCAGTCTGATTTTGTCAGCTTTTGTTTCGCAAGTGATGTCAGTCAGTGAAGTCAATTTAAGTAGGAACACAATCAACATAAGGAAGAAACTCAACACAATTACTAATTATATACTACAAGACAACTAACAGACTGAGAACTTCTTACACAAAAGACAACAAATAATACATACAATACTATAAGATATAATTAGATCAGGTGCGAAATGAGAAACCTGCAATCCGTTGTTTTTTTTACTGTTTAGCTGAAAGTGACCTAAAGAAAAAGTTTCCACGAAAATAAGTTCCAATTGCAAATAAATATAAGGTAAAAAATTCAACTAAACGTATTAATCGCCATTATAAAGTTATAAGATCTTTGTGTCTTTGTCGACTTTCATTTTTATTTGTTGTGATTTGAAAATTTAGCTTAAAGATTGGAATTATCAAATCATTTAGATAAAAAAAATGGAATTATTAATAAAGTTACAATTGAAAATTCAATTAAAAATGATGATAAAATAGAAAATATTCCACAAATTATTTTTATTTTATTAAGTTTTTGTTTCTGGAAAAAACAAAAAAGAAACAATGCTAAAAATATTATAGAAAAGAAAAGAAAAGAAAAGAAAAGAAAAGAAAGAACGAAACCCTGCAGTGATTCACAATTTTCCATTTATTTTTAATTTCATCTAAACGAAGTTAGAAACTAAAACAAAAACCACAAATTAAAAACAAAAACATGCTAATGGAAAAGGAAATGGCAAAGGCAAAGGCAAAGGCAAAGGAAACATGATAAAGTCAAGCAAAACAAAAATATGCCAATAAAAGTAATTTACTCTGCAATTTCTGGTTTTGAATAAAAGATGAAAAAAATATTTCCACAAAAAAAAAAAAAATATCCAAATAAAATGCACTGAATTGTTTGCTTTGCTTTATTATGAGGATTTTCTTTGCTGTTATTTTTTTTTTTTTTTTTGGGTTTTCATTTTGAATATTTCATTCATCATCATCATCACTTTCATTCTTTTCCCTACGTTTTTTTAGTTTAGATATTTTTTTAATTTTTATTGATTTTTTTTTTTAACACACAGTATTCACATTTAAATATGCAGGTTTTTTAAAAGATGCTTGGCATTTAAAATGTTGGTTGGAAACATTAAAAATGATCAGCATTGCCAGTGTTGTTAAATAGTTTATAGTTTCTGACAGATCAAGCAACTTAAGCTGATGACATTCAGACACAGACGGAATGCAGCAATAACTGAAAAATGGGAGGAACATCCATTTATGATAAAAATTCAGAAAAATTAGCTGAGATATAAAAACTTTCTTGTTTTCATTTGTTTTTGCTATATGCTAAAGATGCTGATTATGTCTCAAAATAACTGAGAACCAACAGTATAAATTCCAATTTTAAAATCAAAGCAGATTTTAGATAGACAAAGTTCAGTTCTCTGAAGTAGCGATACTAGGAAGTCTTCTGCCTCTAATCAAAATCCCTTTAATAAAAGCTTTCGCTTTTTGAATATCTTAAAGTTGCTTAGATTTTTGATGAATCTGGCAGCTCCTCAGCTTAATACATCATGGAAGACCTTCTAGGTTTTTTTTTTTTTTATTTAATAATTTCATTTGAAAACTGCCTTAAGCAGTTAAGAAGCGAATTTTATTGTATTTTAATTAACAGTCACGGAAACAATTGGACTCTAATGAGACCGCCTTTTATATACTTATATTTTATATATTTTCTATGCCTATTTCGCCCATAATAAAATCTGTGATAAGGTCTTGTTAATAACTAAGATTGTCACGTACCATGGAGCATTGATATTGATATCTGAGTGTTTTATTTTGATACCTTTGAAGTATTTCTCTATTATTCTCTCTATGGCTTGCAGTTCCCAAAAGCTTCACGGCATATCATATATCCACACCGGATAATTTTATTTTCTAGGCATAGTTGCGAGTGTGACCTGATGTGGGTTTTCTACGTTAATCTGCGGTCAAGATGTATATAGTCCCAAGTATTTTACATTCACAGATTCACTCTGTGGGCTTGCTGTACCTTTAGGACCTACTTGTGGGCAGTTTCCTCTTCTCAGGGCATACGTGTTTTCCACAGAGTTCTGAGAGTTGACTTTGTTTTTCCATTTTGTGATGCTTATGCAGGCGATGCGTTTGTTGCTATGATGACTGTATCATTACTGCTCGTAGCAAGATTCATGTAGTTTACGACGGGCAAATGTGGTGAAGAGTACTGGGCCCAAAACATAATATATGTTACAATATTTTATTTTTCTTTAGTAAATTGTGAGCTCTTCTGATATGAAAAGTATTTAATCTTTGTTGGAACTAAAGCAGATATGTTTGTCGTATTTTTTTTATTTTTTACATTTATGATTTTTCACAATTTTTTTATTATTTGATTATGATTTTTCTTTTTATTAAAAAATAAAAAAGCTGCTGCATACTTAATAACGTCTTCATGGTACTCATACTCATGAGTAAGATGACCCAAAATAAACAAATAAAATGAAATAAAATATTTTATTTATTTTTTTTTTTTTTTAGACTACTTTTTGTGACTTTGCGACATTTTGAAAGCTCTTGAAAGCTTATAAAAAAATGCGAGTGTTTTCCTTTTCCTTGTGTCTTTTTATCTTCAAAATATCATATTTATATTTCCAACAAAATTATATTAAATTTTCAACTCTACATGATGAAACTTGAATGCTGAATTTTATGCTAACAAATTAATGTATATTTTACTTCTTTTCATTCATTTATGAAACTTAATATGACATTAAGTTTTAAGGTTTTGGTTGGAAAAATAAGTAGCCAGCTGAAGTAGTCTCAGTTAGTACTTAAGGAATTATTTACTTTAACTTCAAAGTATTCTTAAGGCAGACTTTTCCTTTAGGAAGATTGATGAAAGATGATGATTCAAAAAACTTAAAGTCAAGTACATGAGATAAAATATTTGCAACATTGATGTATAGTTCATAAACATGAAACCCTTATCATCGAACGATGTTCCATCACACCAAAGTGCGCTGTCCACGTGAAGTCATGCAAGTTTTACAGCCTTAAAATAAATAAATGTCCGGACAGCATTATGTCACTATAAACATGTTAGAAAATGTTACACCAACATTTGAAAGCGTCGTTACATTAAAAGCAGAAATGGAAAAGCAGGTTTTAAAGCGATTTCATAAACTAAGGCATTGCTTATAATTTGCTATTGCAACCGCGCCCAGAGTATAAATAATTACATAACCAGTATGCAAGCCACGGCTTTATAAACTGAGTTCTCCGACGAATCTAAAACGGACAAACACAATGAACACGACATATGGATTTACTACAAACAGTTAACGCATAAAGACAATAAAACAAAAGCAGATTTTCACATGTTTGCGGCGACTTCTGTAACTCTGATGTTTTCTGAAACTGGATCTACTATAACTAAAAGGAACCGCTTTACTGGGAAGTAAGTTGTCAAAACTATTGTTTTTGACATAAATGTTATAAATGTAAATAGCTCCATTGTGAACGAGTATTTGTTTTACTACTGTCCAAAGGAAATTTTGTCAATCGTATTTTATTTTTTAAACATCGAAAAAAAAAAAACAAAAAAAAAAAAAATAGATACATCGTTCATAATCATCGATGTTTTCAATATTGATGTTTAATTTTTGAAAACATCTATATTAGAACATTGATGTTTTTATGACCGATGTAACATCTCTATTTGTACCTGACTGCTGTCCAGAAGTTGTATTGAGAAGACGTTTACATTGTTCTCAAGACAATGTCTATTCCGGTGGCTATAATCAGTAATGGTTTCTGTAACTGTAGTGATCTTGAAGTCATGATAAATAACGTTGTTGCGAACATAAAAGGCAGCACCTACTATACTGCGAAGTGCTTTAGACCTCTGTATGATGTTAACGTTGGTGGCCATAGTGGAACCCCATAGTTGGATGCCATAGGACCAGATTGGCCTTAGAAGCTCAATGTAGAGCAGCCGCTTATTGCATAGTGACAGCAGTGATCTAGGTCTGAGTAACATGTTCAGACGCTTCAGCTTAGTTGAGTTGTTTCCGCTTATTGAGCAAGTGTTTCCTCCAGTTGAGTGCCCGAGGAATTAAATACTGGAGGTTGTGGGAAGTATTTGGCCATTTACAATGCAGTTGTAGTTTCCTGGATGCTGCTATGTGCCTGTCATCGGATGCTAGTAATGCCGTGTTATATGATAAATTGATACATTTTAAACATCTACGGTAGCCTCGTTTTCATATTAAAAACTGACATTAACTTAGCACTCTCCTTCCTTTATTTTTGATATTTTCCTTTCCAATTGGATATTTGAAATATTTATTTTTTTATGTTAAGTAGATTTTATTCGGTTGACAAAAATTTTCATAAAATATTATTTTCATTTATTTGTTCAAGCGCACAGTTTTTGCATTTCCATTTCGACTCAGTTTAATGTTTCAGTATCTTTTATTCGAATTTATTTTATTTTTATTTTTGTTTATTTTTTATTTCTGTATTTGTTGCTTCTGCACACACAAACTGTTCAAATTTGCGTGTTTATTCATTCATAACTCTAGTTACTATTTTTGTATTGCATACTTTTGTGCGGCTTTGCATAAAAGCTTCCTTTTGTTTGGTTTGGTAATGTCAATTGTGTTGTGGTGTGTTGTATTCTGTTATATTGTGTTGATATGAATTGAACTGCTTTTACACCATTTCAATTGAAGGGCACATTGATAATGCCGACGAACGCTATCCTACAATATGATTGAATACGTAGTACATTAGACTAAAGTGTTTCTACTTAAGCCTTAAGCTACTTAAGTTTTCATGTTTCACTTATTTGTTAACAGGTGATTTTAATATGAATATGCATGTTATACTTCTTTCTTGTCACTTATATGATGATATATATTATATAGTATCTAGATATGATACAATTACTTATACGTACATAAATTTATGTATGCTAGCTATATACACTGCACGTCTTCAGATTAGCCCCCCCTCCTCGATTATTCTTCGTTCATGTTCAATATTAACTCAACCATTTGAACTATAGACTTACGATTTCTATTCATTGAAATCTTATCAGTTCTCTTAAAATAAAATGGCAATGGCTTCTGTAACATTCAAAATAATATTTTAAAACATTTTTAAGCAAAACTATCATCATCATCATGAGGCAGCGTTATAGCTCGGGGTGAGCTTTAGGTTCGTTCACAGTTTTCTTCCAGGCGCTACGGTCTTTAGCCTCCGTCTTCCAATTTTTTATTCGCATAACCTTCAGTTCTGAGATGACTTGGTCCAACCATTGGGACTTTGGGCGTCCCCTGGCTTTCGTCACTGGTGGATTATAAGTGATCATGCTTTTTTGAAGACGGCCATCGTTCATACGCTCCAAATGGCCTAACCATCGTATTCTATGCGCTTTAATATTCTTGATTATGTTCACTCCTTCACATAACGAGTTCAGTTCGTCGTTAAAACGGATTCTGTATGTTCCGTTGCTTTCTCTGACTGGCCCAAAACTTTTTCTGAGTATTTTGCTCTCAAAAACCTCCAAGCATTGCTCGTCCCTATACGAGAGTGTCCAGGATTCGCACCCATATGTTAACACCGGTTGAATTACCGAACTATAGATGAGTAGCTTGCATGATTGCGGAAGTAATCTGGACCTTAAGAGTTTTATGTTGGCGAAGTATGCTTTGTTTGCGGCTATGATTCTATCCTGTATTGTGTCATGTATGTTGTTGTCGTTGTTGATCAGGACACCGAGGTATTTAAATTGTTGTACACCCTTGAAGCAGTATTTACCGATTGTAATATTTTCTGGGCGGCGCTTTTTTTCAAATCTCGAAAACTTCAAGTATTTAGTCTTAGCTTCATTTACTCTAAGACCAACTGATTTGCCTCCTTTTTCAATGCTTAGAAAAATTTCTGACAGATATCTATTGTTACGAGCTAAGATAGCTAAGTCGTCGGCCTAAGCAATTGTGAGACTTGACCACATTTTATTTCTTTTCTTATTGCGAAGTGTAACAGTAAGTTGAAAACAGATGTGGACAGTGAGTCTTCTTGTTTGACGTCGCTTGCTGCACTACGACTTTTTCAGTCGTATTTGTTAAAGTCGCCGTTATAAGGCGCGTTAGTGTTTTGTTTATGCCAAGGTTTGTTAAGACTTCGGGAATTTCGCAGCGATGTATGCTATCGAAAACTTGTTTGAAGCCAAGAAGGAGCATGTGGATATCTACGTTATGGTCATAGTACTTATCAAGGTTTTGCTTAAGCATTAATATTTGGTCCGTTGTTGAACGGTTGGGCCGAAAGCCGCCCTGGAATTCGCCTAAAATAGTTTCCGCTGCATCAGTAAGCCTGGCTACTAAAATAGTCGAGAATACTTTGTAGGCAGTGTTGAGGAGGGTAATTGTCGCAGAGAGTTTTGTCACCTTTTTTAAAAAGTGGAATTACAAGCCCTAACCGCCATTCTTCGGGAATGATTTCTTCGCGCCATAGTCGCACTATGAAATGTAGGACAATTTTAAGTCTTTCATCGTTTAAAGCTTTAATAAGTTCTATGGTAAGTCCGTCTTCGCCTGGTGCCTTATTGTTCTTCATATGACAACATGTCTTACGAAGCTCCTCCAAAGTAAATTCGGGTGCCGCATTATCATCTTCTGAATTGTCATCTCCAAGAGGTGGGACAAGACGGTGTCACAGGATTGTTAAGTTCATAGAAATCTCTCCAGCGTTCAATCACTTTTCTCTCCTCACTAAGTATGACACCATTTTTATCCTTGCATGAAGTAGATCGTGGTTGAAAGGCTCTTGTCTGCTGTTTGAGCTTGTGGTAGAAGCTTTTGCTGTTTTTGCTGTTATAGTCTTCGACCATCGCTTCCAGCTCCATTTCCATTTGCAAGCAAAACTATAAAAAAAAAAAAAAAAAACGTTATCAATTTGCCGATCAACTATATAGTGATTGCTAATACTTATATTTTATATTTTAAGTATTTTTTAGCAAAATTAGTAATGTGTGGTATCGGCTTAATTGAATTGTTAAGTTGTCTCATGTAGTTTAAGGAAATGGTGGACCAAGCGTGTTTAATGCATTCGATTAATTCTGCTTCGATTGTATATTGTTTGCCAGACTCATACATTTTTCTATAATTTTTCTCTGAATCCATGTTTTCACGGACCGACAAGTATGGTGAATTGGAGCAATATCAAGCTGGAAATACCATTTCACATATCCAACGAAGTTATGAAAGTGAGAAAAAGGTGTTTTTAAAACGCTCTTGTAGCTCACTGCATTCATAAGCGTTGTCAAAAACTGCAACTCACAGATGCCTTAGTAGGATATAGTTCCCCATACCATTGTGCAGCCGGTCCAAGTATTGCTCCACTTTACGTATGACATGAAAATTATAGTTATAGCCATGAGGTCTTTCCAAATTAAACTTATTTTCATCTAAAAAGATAACCGGATGCCACTCTCTATTCTACGTCATGTTGACGTGAGCAAAACTCAAGCGCATTTCTTTCTTTCCTGACCATATTAAGTGGTAGTTTATTTTTTAAATTTTTGTCTT
This sequence comes from Amiota albilabris, assembly GCA_037040105.1. Lineage (NCBI taxonomy): Eukaryota > Metazoa > Arthropoda > Insecta > Diptera > Drosophilidae > Amiota > Amiota albilabris. The sequence goes on along the minus strand of JBANCV010000781.1, from coordinate 8,514 downwards.
TGTAGCTGGATAGGTGCACCTCTCCTAATTACTCTTTGCACTGTTAATAAGCTCGTTTTAACACCAGTTTTTTCCTTGATTTTGTAAGGCGAGGACGCGCTTCCTTCAATATAGCTTTTCTGTATGTTTGGGAAACCCCTCGATTATTACCATCCTTGAAATTTTTCCCCATAGTTTTCCATATTTCAAAGAAAACTGGCAATTTTTCCGGGTTTCTGCTTGTTTTTCCAACAATTTTATATACTCGTATTAATAGTCCAGACTCGAAGTATGCTTCAATCTTTGATTTTTATTCCAAAGATAAAACTGTTCCTATACCCGTATTTAGTGACCGTAATTTCCAAATTATGCGAAAACGCAGAATAAATGCAAGTTTTTTCTTTGAAAATAAAACAAAAAAGCAAAATTGGTTCACCTATCGAGCTTTATTTTCACATCATCATTAAATATTAAATGTAAGCATTGTAAATAGGAGAATAGAAATTAGCGGACATAAGTGAATAAACGAGGGGGCGCTAACCTGATGACGTGCAGTGTATGTATGTTAATTGTATGTGTCTATGAAGGAGAAGTAACATTGATTGATTTTAAATTAGAATAGAAAATAATTGAATATGCAATTTCGAAAAGGGCACATGTCTGAATATTGAAACTTTTCAATTAATGGAAATAACTATATAATTATTTTCTAAAGGCCTGTCATTTCAGGATTCTTTTTCAGAAGCATTCAATGTAATTTTCTAATATATAATGACAATGACAAATACTTTTTCCAAAGTTCATTCGAATAATGTATTTTTTTTTTCTTGTCAAAAGACTCTATAAAGTTAAGAATTTCAAAGTAATATTTGTCGGGAAAAACATTACTACTTGAACCAATTACTTTGAGGTCTCTTTAGCTATAAATTACTGAAATATAAATATTTTGTTTATATTTTCTTCAATGGCATTTGAATGATTGTTTCATCAAGCCATCCATATCATCTTCAGACAAATGATGAAAACATTTATGGAGACATCTTGAACAATAAAATCGGTCGTCAACAACTATAACTCACGTATTTACAATATCATTATATACAAACACATTATTTTGTAAAATATTAATATAAAAAATGATCTACCTTTTTCTACTTTATAAATGAATCAAAATAGGATAAAAAGTAATCGATTTAATTTTTATCTGCAAGCCTTTGCCGTTCGTCATCCTGGCACTTGTTTTCTTTTGTGGTTTATATGAGACAAACCTTTTTTTTAAGACAATGTGTTTATATTTCTCAGTATTTCTTAATCCTCTTTACTTTTTTTTTTTTTTACGGAATTTCATTGCCATAATCAGAAGATCTCATTGTGGAAACGTAACGGCACGTGTTTAAATTGTTGTTTTAAATCAAGAAACATAAGAGACAAATGTATTGTAGAGGTTAACAGTCCATGTTTAGGCAAAAAATTCGAAAATAGTAAACTTGTTACAGTTGTGACCTTTTCGAAATTATTTCTGTACACGCCATGGCTTAGACAGTAGAAAAAATACCAGAGATATTTCGTTTTCATACATAATACTAGGAGCAGAGAAGCATAAAGAACACATTGATATGTAAAAAAAAAGTATATAACAAAATATGCGAAAATGCCTGTTCAATTTTTATCATGCTTCTTTGAAATAATATAATGCAATAATATCTACTCGTAACCTTGTATGATAGATAAAAGAACTATTGCAATGTAGAACCGTTTTTAGTTATGCTTATACAAGAAATGTATGTAGTCTTATTTCATGTGGAAAGAGAACAAACCGATTAAAACTTAAGTCAGATTTCTTAGTTGAGAAGTCGATATTGTCATTTTTTTTTAATACCATAAATAAGTGTTCAATTCAGTGTCAGTCACATGACTCACTCAATGGAGGAGTTTCACACTTATGGAATTATAGAGATTTGACAATATAAAATTCTCAACATATTCTCCTTATAGACTGATGCATTAATTCCAACGCACCTATAATTTTTCGATGCCTCTTTGTCTTTGCTCTCAAAATAAACCTCAGTCTCGGAAATCACTTATTGATTTGACCCAAATTTCCATCCCAGTACCATTTGATATCTGCAGAAAATCAATAGTTACTGGAGCTAGATCCGGAGAGTACGATGAGTTCATTCAATTTTCATTGACTTGTGACATGGGCTATTGCCTTGCTGGAATACGTTTTTGTTTACATTTGATTTCTGCACTCAATCGATATGAATTATATATTCATTCTGAAATATTCATTATTGATATTTTTAAATTTCTCAAGATGGATGCCATAACCGTGCTGTTTAGGTCACTTTTGACGACTTTCACTGGCTGCCCAGTGTTCACTCATCTGACTTTCTTGAATACACATAGCAGGTATCTAATAATGGATTCATGTTTTATTCATTGTCACATACCGATTCCAAAAGTAATTTTTCTTCTCGCTTGAATAGTCCCAATCAGTGCTATGAATCGTCAAAGCATTGTTGTTCTTGGTTCGATGTAAGCAAACGCGGTACAGACTTCGAAAACTACTACTTATGCTTTCAACATCATCGGTGCTCATATACATATATGAAAACATACAATAGTAAATTAATGTTCGAAGATTCATATTGACAGAGCAGAGACCCCATAACATGCACCATGTTATTGTGTTGCTTACTGATATTTTTCTCATCAACTAACAGTTTCTCATCGAAATGCGAAAATGAGTTTCTTCTATTGTCATTAAAACCACTATAACCTGTAAACTGACTTTCGGCAATTCAAAAATATCAGATATGTGTTAGACTGGAGACTTAGTGAATGATGAATGATCTGTTTATTTAGATAAGAGTACAAGTTTCTGTTGATTTTCTCCTATAATGCATCTAGAAAAACTTATTTCTCTATCATAAGTGGAAACTTTTCATTGTGTGACACAAGTCTCAGAAGTCTTCATTTCCATTTCTTCAAGAAAAGGATCTGCCACAATAAAATTATTATTGAATGTTGATAATTTTAATTGTATACATGGTTTGATTGGTTTTGAATGCTTTACATGCAATCTGTTAAAAAAGAACTTCTATCTTTTATTGTTTTATACTAAAACTGAGAAATAAAGATATTAAAAATAGAATGATGTGACTTAAGGCTGCTTTACAACTATTATTCGGATCTCTTTATTACTAATTTAATACTTACAATTGGATGGGTTTCAATAAAATTTTATTTGAATTTTTTTTCAATATTTTGACTATTGTAAGATTATTTTCTAATATTAAAGATTTACAGAGATTCACTTTCTCTTAGTTCTGTTTGCTAAGAAAAATGAATCAAAATGGGAAATAATAATAATAATAAGAATATTTAGCAAAGCACTTATAGACTTGGTGTACTTGTACTAAGAGAAGGTGAATCTGAAATAAAGGAATGATGTTTTTTTTTGTTTTTTGTACACTTATAGGCAAATGAAATAAAATTGCGAATAACACGTGCCGACAGTTGAAATCAAGTCAAGTAAAATAAAGGCTTAAAAAAAAATTTAAAGAAAGAAAATCAAAGAGAAATATCACCAGGAGCCAAAAAGTAACTCAGACAAAGACTTTAATAAAATACATAAAGAGAAGCAAAACAAAATTTACCAACACAAAGAAAATAAAAACAAACAAAAAAATAAAATCACATAAAAAGACAAAAAAAAAAAAAAACAACAACAAAGCAGACCGAGCATAAAAAAGTGCGAGAGCCGCAACGTATGCTATATAAAATTGAACAATTCACAAAAATATCAAGAACGAAGGAAAAGACGATAGCTGAAAGAACTTAAAGGATTAAAACGAAGAACTGAAATACTTTGAGTAAAGAACAACAACTCAAGCCAAACCAAACCAAACCAAGCCAAACCAAGCCAAAGCAATTCACTTCACAAAAGATCAAGCAAATAACAAAGCATCGCTGTCAAACATTGAAAGGATGTCAACGAATAAGGATAATCCAAATAAGCGTACCAACGCTGATGGCGAGAATGCCAATAACAACAATAACGGCAGCAGCAACAACAATGCTAGTAATAATAACACAACCAAAAACCAAAACCAAAACCAAAACCAAAGTAACAACAAAGCCAATGTTAATGCATTGAATGATGTTGTGAATGGTCCCGATGTCGATGCCGATGCTGGTGCCGGTGCCGGTGCCGGTGCCTTTGCCGCAACGGCAACCGCTGATAATATCAGCGAAGAAGGCGCCGTGGGTGGCATCCTTGATGAACAACCAAGTACAAGCAGAGCTGCTGCCGCTGCAGCAGCTGCCGCATCTGGCGGAAGCTCCTATGCCATTGAACATGACATTGAGACAGGTAATGCCATGCATGAAAGGGATCGGGAACCAGGTGATGGCATTGACCAGGATGATATCGACGATTTGGACCGGTAAGTTTCATATTATACATTTACATACTTTTTCCTCTTATATTTTACTTGTATACAAACATAAATGTATTGATCCTACTTATGTATGTTCCATGTAAATGTATACTGACATATGTATGTACATACATAGATTCTGGTTGCTATGTACAAACGTATGTATGTAAATATGTACATATGTATACTATGTGTATAACTATTCTTGAATAGATGATTATACTTATGTACCATTTGTATGGTATTCTTTGACCACATCCAGCGGAAATTAAATCTGAGATTACCACTCGTATAAGAGATTCTAGTCACCATAGATGGGTGTAACCAAACCTTTATCTATATAGTATACACAATTAATAAACAAAAATGTCAAAATTATACAGATTTTAAAGGTAAGTTCAATCCAATATCCGAGTAGTGGAATATCATGTGTATCAAGTACTCAACCTAACAAAAAGAATAATCTAAAGATTTCCTTCGTTTCCTTTTAACTCAATACACTTGTCTCAGCTACAATATATTCAATACTGTTTCGCGGAACTCATCAAAATAACCATCAGATGCAGACTCTACCAATTCATTGTTGGCAAATCTTTTGCCACAAAGTCAAGTTCGGAAGCAGAAAATGATTCGGTGCGCATAGGGTTCGGGATGAAGCAATTCGAACTTTATAACGTTTATTTTAGCCATCACAATGATGGACGTGCGAATGGGTGCATTTTCTTCATAAACAAAAGTTTCATTGATTGTTTTTGGTTTTTTTTTTTGTAAGATGGTCAATGAAAATTACACCAATCTCATGCCAAAACACTGACGCCTGCAGATGAATGTGTTTTGACATACTTTGGAAACAATTCTCCACTTTCAGTCTATTGTCTTGACTGTTCCTTTGTCTTATGTGTGAAATGATGGGACCCATTTTGCATTCATGGTTATGAATCGATGTAGAAACTGTGTTTTATGGCTGTTTGGTGTGAAATTTTGCCAAAATACTCAATTAAAACTCAACAAGCATTTGTTTTCTTTTGTTCTATTGCGAGTAATCGCACAAACCAAGATGCGCAAGAAGCTTTCCCATGTTTAGCTCACGAACTTTCAGTCGACGGTCCAATACCATATTGTGGATTTCCTTTACAATTTCTGTTGTGATCAACTCATTTAAACTCTGCCATCCAATATTTCACTCTTGTAAACAATGGAGGACCCTCCTCAAAATAGTATATAGATCTGTTTTGATATTGATTCAAGTTAAGCATATTAATATTTATTTAGCATGGAAAGATATTACAAATTCTATTGTCTAAAATACAAGTTTGATGACTTTTTCCCATGTCCAATAGGTTTAATGCTAGAGTATTTGGGGGCGTAAGTAATATAGAGGAACCTAGACTTGTAACGAGGTCGTTGGAACTGATTAATCGCTTCACTATAAGAGAGTTTAGCTATATCTTAAATGAAAGCATTAAGATCGAAGTCTTCGTTTCAAGGAAGTTCGAACTCATCTTTATTCAAGTCATTAGTACTGGTCAATCAGTTCGCTACAAGAGAGTTCAAACTCATCTGTATGTAACAAACTAGTTGGAACCGGTATAGAAGAATTTGACAGTATCTTAGCGGGGCTTCTCTTATTATGAGAGTTTAAGATTATAATCCAATCCGGATCCAGTTTATGTGAATTTTATATTTAAGTGAAAATCTAGATTTATTTAAACAAAGTCGGCAGTAAGTAGTTACACCATATAAACTTTCAATATTGAATAATAATTACTAGAAATACGTTTCACAATTTGTACAATGTATATCCATATATCTATATATCTATATATATAGGTATATATAAAAGAAAGTCATGTGTCTTACACCATATATAACTCAAGAGTGGATGGACCGATTTTTATTTTCTTTTATTCGTTGGATTTGTCCCCACCCTGAATAGCAGAAAAACTATTGTATTTAAAAATCGGGAAAACATATGAAGTTTTCTTTTTCTCTAACATTTTGTGTGGAACGGGTTTTTTCTTGTTGAACCTGTTGAAGATTGCATGTTTTAAGCTCTAAACACAAATGGCTTTAAACCTGTCTTTCTACAGATATCGATGAAGCAATTGACAGGAATCTTTTTATATGTGGATCATTAATGAAAAATGACAAAGCCATAGAGTTCTCTGATTATTGAAGTGATTGGATAAATTCAAAAAGCGGCATGGTATTGCTCTATAGACTTCTCTTTATTTAGATCAATAGAAAACATCGATGCTTCACTTAAATACTACGTCAATGTTGATATTGATATACAGATCAAGTACAAAAATGTTCTGGAAAGTCTTGGAGTTCAGGTTATTCCAGGTATTTCGGATAACGATTTAGAATAATTGGTGGAAGAATTTCTTTATCAATTAACATATTTTGAAGAGTGTAATCAAAATTAAGATTACTCATTCTCTATATATACGCGTATATATAAAAGTGGATCTATGTATGTATATTTCCTATACAATCCGAACTTGCTGAAAGCCGATGAAATTTTTACGGAAACATTAGCTTAAAGTGTTGTTGTGAATAAAAATCCACCGCAAAAGTCCGAATAGTCGGATCAAATTTCCAAATTTTCCATGAAAAGTATAAAGACACATTTTAAAATCAATGAAGTTATCTTTGTCAAAAATCTTAGATAATAGCATGTCAATATTAAATCAAACTATTCTTTAATTCAATGGGTATGTTTTATTAATTTATGGTTTCATAAATACATATCTTACACAAGCATTAAATATGTTTTGCTTCAACTCAATGGATTGGTTACAAAATAAATTAAGAGGCAAAATTCCAATGTATATATTTCCATTTTCCAATTTCACAATTTACTATTTGGAGTTGATCAAAAAAGTATGGATGTATGTATATACTATATACTTTATGTGGACACGGATGTCTCTTTCTATCTGTTATAAACTTCATGACAAACGAACAAACTATTTACTGCGTGAAGAGTACAATGAATAACTTAAGCAAAATTACCTCTAAGCGAAACTTGTTGTTTGATGGTGAATGTATAAAATATTGAAAATTTCTCAATTTCCAACTTTGACATAACTTCAATTTGCTTCGTTTGATTTTTAATTGCATTGTTTTTCCTTTAGCATAGCCTTGGGATTTTTCTTTTGTAAAAATTGTTCAATTAAGTGTTTGATTTTTTTTTTCGTAGCACCACTAAAAACAAGTGTGTGTGGTTGTGTGCATTTTGAATTTCAATTCATTTTAATTTTTCTCTTTTTTCTATTATATCGCATAGTCACACTCTATTTGATTCTATGTAGTATGTGTGTATGGCTGTGCGTTACTTATCAATTGCCCATGTTTGTATCTGTGCATAGAGATTGGATTTATATATGTAGAAGTATAAAAAACCTTTTGCCTTTTGAAGTACAATAAGTAGTCGATTTCATTAAGCTCAGCTCAGACTGTTAGTTTCATTTGACTCTGATAGCAATTATGCTTTATGTGAAATATATTTACTCCCCCGTAGTATTTAGTATGTTGCTATCATGGCAGATTGCTTTACTGGTTTTCCGGATAAAAGCAAAGTAATTCTTGTCATTAAGAAAATAACAGTCCACTTGAATAGTTGATTAGCACTTTACCTGCAAAGTGATGATAAGTAATAGAGAAAACGATGGGAGTGATGACTGAGCTTATACCAGAAATATAAAAAAAAAAAACAACAACTAAAGCCAACTAAATGAGTCGTTTATGTAATGCTTACACACTCATCTGTCAAAGGACATAAAGCTGACATGGCAACAACTTTGGCAGGTCCTTGTAAAGAGATAAACCACTATAAGTGAATACTTGGTAGTGCAAAGCCAACAGATTTCATATACAAAAATATTTTCACTGGAAACATTATTTTAATTCATTTCATTTGAACATTTTATTTCTCCCTATTTCTTCATCTCCATTCTCCCTATAAGTATAAGCTTAGTACCTACACATATCTCCTAAGCCTTGTTAAAATACAAGGTGTGTATCAAAAGTTTCCGAACTTTTCAAAAAGAAAAAAAACTACAAAATAGTTTGGAATGAAACTTTG
>JBANCV010000780.1:0-26026 GCA_037040105.1 Amiota albilabris | reverse complement strand
TCGTTTCCAATTAAATTAAGGTTGATGACCGAGTTGTCTTCCGTTCTGCTTTCCATATCTGCTGATTGACTGCAATCAAAAAAAAAATGAATACACATGCAAATATCAACACACACATTTGACATACGTCAGAAATTTGTTCGATGTAGAATAAAAATTTCTTATTTTTTTACACAATTCCTTTCTGCGCTTCTCTTCTGCTTCCAAATCCATTTTCAACTCTTATTTTTTAACTTAGACGCGTTTGTGACTGGTGGCCGGTTAAAGAAGAAGAGCGCGTATAGAAACTATAGGGTTGGGTATGTAAAGTGTTAGAATGGGAACCGAAGCCCACAGGGATGCATATTAATTATACAACAAGCATCTTTAATATTACATATCATTTTTGAATGTTGAGTGTGCAAATATATTAATGAGTGAATTTTGCTGTATTTTTTTTTATCTGGCGCAAGCTATTCCAAGTATTTTTTTCATTTTTTAAATTTTAATATAATATGGTTTATTATTAAACCACTGCAAGATCAAGCACAAAACGTTTTTTTACGTTTGTCGATGCTATGCTTAAGTTGTTGTTACTACTGCATTTTTCCGCTCTCTCTTTCCCTATGGCGTACAATTTTTATGAAAGCGTGTCTTCTTTTGTTGTAAAACAGATGGTGCATTCAGCATTAAAATCTATTTTTATAATTATTAGGTTAATAAAAGTAAGTATATAAATAATAAGGATCCTACAATACGCCCATAATAGACCACAACGTTATGTCAAAATATCAGTGCAATCGTTAAAGCAGTTTTCGAGTTCTGAGGTCAGGAATATACAGACATTCAAATTTTTATTTGCAATATATAGAAGATTTTTATTAATATTTATTATTTATTTATTAGAACTATGATTATAATTTAAAATTATAACTTAGCTATGATTATGAGTAGTAGCAACAGAGGCCTTCAGCTCAAGTTTAATATTTATTATTTATTTATTTTCTCAGTTTTCAAACTTTAACCGTCGTTGTTACCAGGCTGATGCCATCTCTGATTCCATCTCTATTATTCATATAACTGTGTTGGCATATTAATGCAGTCACAGCTGAGTGGTATCTTTTTACACGTATTTGACTACCTAAAAATCATAGTGACGCAACAATCTCAGTGCGTGAAATATTTTTATAGAAACTGAATTGAAAAAAGAAAATTTCATCCGAGACAAAATATTAAACGAAAAGTATGATTCTTGATCTACAAACTATTCATGGATATTCCTTCATTTTGGAAATCGAGCCAAACACAACCGTGTTGGAACTGAAGGGTACTATTTTTAATATTTGTGGTCCTGATTATATGCAAATAAAGCAAAAGCTAGTATGCGCTGGACTGTGCATGGAAAATGACCGCACACTGGGATCTTTTCCATTTATCGAAAGGAAGTTAATTGTTGTCATGCTTACTGAAGATGCTGTTGGAAATAACTCTGCAATGTGTTCTGATGGCGTTCTCGATGAGCAATCAATGCCAGCAATCTATAATAATCCAGAACATGCTGTTCCATATTTAATGAACGATGTGGAGATGATGGACTTCGCAGAAGAGATTGCTGACAGCAGTGACATGGAACCTTTGCCAATTGCTTCAGATGCCAGCGAAACTCTCGCTGGCATTGGCAGTGGCACAGAAGCAAATCATGGCAGTGGCACTGAAGCAAATCATGGCAGTGGCGCTGAAGCAAATCCTGACAATGCCACTGAAGCAATTTGTAGCAATGGCAGTGAAGAAAAACGTGGAGATGTTTTTGATTTTCTGAGACTTAGTGGCTCGTTCTTGCGACTACGCCCCTGGATAGTTCGCCAGCCCAGTCTTATGCTGAACACAATAGTACATATTGGGGAAGATAATCCGCCATTATACCAACTAATCATAAAAAACATTGACGCTTTTTATCGCGTGATGTTTGAACAGCCAGATAATGGAGCAGGTAATGGAAATCAACCAGCTGCTGCCGCTGTCGCTGCTGATGCTGATGCTGATACCGAGATGCTAGAAGTCGCTGAGAGCGCTGAAGGAGAGTCTTCTAGTAGTTCCTCCTCCTCTTCTAGTAGTTCCTCCCCATCCAGTAGTTCTTCCAATGAGGAAGAACACGATATTCAAGAGAAGGAGCAGTTATGAAGACAAAAATATAGTTAGACTGCGTATATGACGCTGCTGTCGAGATCTAGGCAGTTTTTTGCTAATTTTTTAACATTTTTTTATCTCGCGCAAGCTATTATAAGCCGACTTTAATAATTTTTTAAACAACAAAAAAATTCTTATAATTAAAGCTGCATACTTATTTTTTTTTCTTTTTTTCAAATTTTTTAATAATATTGTTTATTTGTATGTGTATTTGGTTTTTGGGAAACCACTGCAAAACCAAGAACAAAACTTTTTTATGTTTATTCGTTACTACGCTTTGATTGTTGTTATTGTTGTCATTATTCCTCCCATTTAACTGAGTAAGCACAACGGTATTGCGCTTTTCGTTCTCTTGTATTTGTGTATGATACTCAAAGTGATTCGGCAAGAGAGAGATTATGTGTTTCGTTGTTCATGCTTTGAGGCTTCCTGAATTTTGTGTTGTTGTTATTGTTGCATTTACTCTCTCATTTACTGATACCTGAGTAATCTTAAAAACGGTGAGTTTCGTGCCTATATTAGTTTAGAGGATCGAATTGACATTGTCACTACTGCCTAGAGTGGGCCTTAAAGAAAAACTTTGACATTGCAGCCTCGATCCTTTTTTATACTCTTTACGTTTGAAGTTTGTAATGCGCAGAAGGAGCCATCGGAGAGCACACAAAGTATATGGGGCACTTTCAATACAAGCCCCACATCCAAATCCATCTTCTTATTAGAAAAACTTTTTTGTTTTTTGCATTAACAACTTAAAATTTGAATACATGTAAGACCATGTAAGACCTTCGCATGACTAGAAGGGGTCCTCCAACCCATATTCAAATTCATTTTCTTATTAGAATTTTTTTTGTTTTTTGTTTTTTATAGTAATCTAACTGAAATTTGGTTAAGTGTCTGATCCAAATTCATCAGCCGTGTAAATTTCAAGAATCTAGGATTACTGGATTGCATAACTCTGTATATTAACTCTACGCTAAACATAAGTGAAATGAATATTGAAATATTTCTGTGTACATAATCATAGGAACATAGGAAAAAAAACGTTTTCTAGCAGATGCGTGAAGAGTATAGCATCTCCGTCTCTCCATCTTTATGTATGCAAACTAGTCCCTCAGTTTTTGAGGTAGGGTTACTGTATCGCATAGCTTCCATACAAACCACTTTTTCTAGGGGATGCGTTAAGAGTATTCCATCATCGGCATAGTCGAATATACCGTTCGTTTCGGTTTTTTTTTTTTTTGTTGTTTGCTACTCGCACAACAAATGAACTTACAGACATTCTCGCTTCACTGCTACTTACCTACCTCAAAAAATTTTTGGTTTTCGGCTTATTTTTGCCTTTTCCTTTTCCTTTTTCTTATTCAACCTCTACACTTTTCGCACATTTTCGTGTGCAAATTTAATTATGCTATAAAAGGAAATATGAAAAGCGTGGGGGGAGGAGGGTGGAGGGTGCAACACTAGGACAATGTTAATGGCGGGGAAAAAAGAATGTGGGTTCCGGAATAAACCGGAAACCGGGAAAGGCCAAAGAAAGCATTTAAGTTAAACTTAAGATGCATCGTTTTGGTAAAAAAGAAAAAAAAAGAAAAAACAGGAAAAAACAAAATTTTGGTTGTACTCGTACAATCATTTCCCATGACGGTAATTTAAGTTGTAAACGAGATTTCCTTTCTAGCTTAATATAGTATACATACATACAAATGTACAAGGATTTTTTTTTTTTTTTTTCATTTTGTTCCTTCATTTCTACAAGCTTTTCATAATCTAACAAAAAAAACACCAATTTCAGTTTCCCTTTCCATTTCCTGTAATCGTAGTATTTTTCTTCTACTTTTTTTTTTTTTGTTGTTATTCATAGCTTTCCCCTGCCCCCTGCCCCCTGCCCCTGTCTCAGGAACCTTTCATTTCATTTTGGTCTTTGTTTCGTTCATGCTGAGTGCGTCGCCTTAAAGTAAGCAATGCTTTTTTGCTTGCTTGCTTGGCTAGCCTACACAATTTCAATGCACACAAAATTTATCGCATGCTATATTTGGACGCGCATGCATTTCTTTTTGTCGCCTTAGCTGTTCGGTATTTTGAAAACTTGAGGCTTTTTACTTGGGTTAACTTCGTTTTTGCTTTCGACAAATTTTTTTTAAATTCATTTTTCCTTTTTCTTTTAATATTGCAACGTCGCCATCATCATCATCATCATCATCGAGTCAAGTCGAGCCGATGTTGGTCGACGGTTTGGTCTAGTATTTCAAAAAAACAACCAACCATAAAATTTAATTAGCCAAAACCGTAACCGAAAAACGCTTCACTGAAAATCGCATAAAGCGCAATGCATAAACACAAAGAATTTGCAGGAAAATACTTACTCGTACAAAAAAAAAAAAAAAAAAAAAGCCTCAAATTATTTGCCAATAGGATGAAAGAAGGGAAACGAAATAAATAGCAAAAAAAAAGGCAATCAAAATTAAAGTCGTTGCCAAAAGTAGTTGAGTGTGCTAAATATGAAAATAATCAAGTTTTTCGGTTGCTTGAAAATATTTGTGACTTTCATATTATTTCATACTCGTATTTCATTCTTTGTTTTGATTTGCATTCATAAGAAATTTCACCAATACTTAACTACCTCTCAAGATTATGCCTTATAACAAATGCTGCGTATAACAGATCAAAATGTTACGTTATTAGGAGCAGTTAGATGTTGTTTTCTTAGAGCTTTATCACATCCACCATATACATTACTATATATAGAACAAAGTCAGGATCTAGTTATGCATCATCAGATTTTAGTTTGAATGTTAAACAAAAGCTCTCAGAAGTTATTCGAGAAATATTAAGCGGTCATCGAAGAAAATGATAAATATACTTACATATATATATCTTTGATTGAAGCTTATCAGTTTACATATTATTGGTATGAAAATATTTGTAGAGTTTCTATTGAAAATTATTGATCCATTTGCATTTAATCTTAAACTTTTTCGATTAGTAATAAGGCAGCAAAACTATATATGTGTGTATGTATGTGAATGTAATTCGGGGATATTTTTTTTTTTTTTTTATTCCATCTATAATAGTATATTTCAACATCACATTACAGTCTTGCCTTCCATTGCTTGTTTGTTTTTTAGATGTTGCCCGGCATTCGTTAGTAAGCCCCCGACTTGATGTTAGTGCGTGATTTTTATAGTCACTGTTCTTGTCTAATGGGTTGTCAATATGAAAGCGAGGCAAACAAAATTTTTCTCCAATTAGAAATAGCATAAGTATTTCATTGGTTCAATGGTGTAAAATGAGATCTCTGCAGCGGCATCTAGTGCTGAGTAATAACAAAATGGAGAGCATAAAAATCTTTGCCATCACTCTGAGCGATATTCATACAATATTATCTGTGACACTTGTGATTTTCAAAGCAAATATAAAGATCTTACAGATCTTATACAATAATATACCATACAAGCATCTTCAATTGATTTATCTTTGTGTCTTCAATTTGATTATACAGATAAAAAGAAGGACCGACCGACTGCATAGATCTGAGAACATTAGCTTTATCGATTGATGATACTCTTCCATTGATAAGTGTTAGTTCTTTTAAGTTTTTTAAGTGCAGAAATATAGTTTATTTTATTTATACAATATGTTTTTCTAGCAAAGTAAAAAATTTCAGCTACACTGTAGTATCTCTCTTAGTTGTTGCTAATATATTCTTTAATCCAAAGCAAACATTTCTTTAAAATTAATAAGCCACACTTTAATTTTAATGAAAGGTACAAAAGAACGGGTGTTGAGTTTTTCTGTTTTTTTTTTTTTTTATTTTGAGTAAATTTTTATGAGGCTTACAATTTCACTCCTTTGTTCCCGTACATCTACACATTCATGTACTCTTAAACATGTCTTGTGACCCCGTAATGTAGCTTTAAAGCGCACCACACCATAGACGACTACTGCTGATATTTATTTATTCCTTCCTTTTGCTTATGACCAGAAAAGCATCGAAATTTCTCTGTGACTGGAATCATTATTTAAAATTTTTTTTTTCTTTGAATTTCGCTTTTTTGTTCAGTTGGCATTCAATAGGCAAACTTCACAGCCTTGAGCTCGGACCTCATGCTTCTCTCGACTATTAAATTGCCGCCATAAGTTGAATGCAGCATATTGCACCAGATGCTACCTTTTCTACTGCCTTATACTGGTGCTGATTGTGATTCTGTTGTTGTTGTTGTTGTTAATGTCGTTATTTTGTTGTATTTTTTGGGTACTTACAACCAAATATTGAACCTCTTTTGGTTATTCCAGCATTGTTGGCTGCCACTTGCTACCCTCAGTCACAATCTCAGTTTCCCCTCTCTCTCTCTCTCTCTCTCTCTCTCTCTCTGTCTCTGTCTCTGTCTGTCTTGCTTTGCAAATCCTTTTCTCTGTAGCTACCCAACTTTAACAAATTTCAGGCATTGTCGCGCTCTTAATGACCATCATCATCAGCAGCTTTATAACAATCACCATCATTCCGCACATCCTGCTTCCACCTACTAAATATCTACCATCATCATATCGTACTGAGTTGTTGCCTTCTGCTTGATTTCCCTTTCACTTTGCATTTTTTTTTTTTCTCTCAGGTTTATTTGTTTTGTGTCTTAACCAACCGACCAAGCAAGCAACCAACCGACCGACCTACTTTGCTGGTTCAGTTCGACGCATGCTGAGAAGATTAATGCCATGTACCACACAATACTTTTTGGTTTGTTGGTGTTCTCTGGTTGTTAGCAATCACATGAATTGTGCCTATAGAACATGTTTACTATGTCGTTTGGATGTCATTAAAAGGACCGACCAATCAAAGAAACCTTGTCATTTTCAATCTATGTAATTAAACTGAGTGACAATTTCTTTCATCGAACATTTTGCCGTTCACTGATGAACCAACTGATAGACAGAGAAACAGACATACACACATGCTTTATTTTATCTGTTCTGTTTCCTTATGACAAATGCTGCGTATACTTGATCTTTCAAAAGAAAAAATACAAATTTCTCAAATTAAAAGTGACTTCGAACTATTTTTTTTCCATGAAAATAGTAAAATTACAAGGATACTTTGGGAATATCTTAAAACTCATCTATACATATTGTATGTACATCTTAAAAAGGATGTAGCATGTGTGAATTCAATGGAATAAGAAACATGAATTATGTACACACATATATTGCATATCGATTGCCAGGGATAATTTCAAATATTAACTTCATAATGCTGTCACATTAGCCATTTTACACATCTGATTCTAGACGCCCTACTATCTTCTACTCTATTTCTTTTTTGAAATTTTGTGTGGCTGTTTCATAAATGGTTTTTTTTTTTTCTCCCATATAAAAACACATTTATCGCAGTCATGGTACGATATAAACCAAACTTTGTCTTACTTACTATTATCACACTATCACAGATATATAGATAAATAAATAGTAAATGCTTAATCGACAATTAGACGTAGACAAGGCAAAGTCAAGAACTTAATGAAAATATTATCAGGCTTGATAATACATTTTATGGCTCTGATAGGAATCCACATTGGATCCTGTCTTATGTTAATCACAAACTCCATTCACATGAATTACGTGTGCCACTGCTAAAGGGATAAGGAAATGTCGATGACAATCCAATACCTTTTCAGTCCTATGCTAGTTCAAGGTAGGGAATAATGTTTTTAATGAAAATATATTTCCGACATTAAGTACCCGTATTTGGATCGCATTGCAGAGGGAACTTGGTATAACCTGGCCTACTGCCATCTGCCACACGACATCATACTAAAAGTCAGACCAATTCATTGGTTATCACACGTATTTCGTACTTCTCGATAAAATGGAAAGAGAACAGAATTAACTAACCCATAATTTGCTTTTCATTTTTGAATGGAAAAACATGCAAAGAAATAGAAACGAAATTGTGGGAAGTCTATGCGAACCCTTCACCATCTATGGCCACCAAATGATATTGGTTTTAAACGTGATCGTTCGTTAGTTTTTCATGAGAAGGGCGCAGGCGATCAGGCAGACATGGTTATCGCGGAAATCATTTAAAAGATCCATGACATGATTCCTTCTGATCGAAGTCATCGGCATGTCATACGGAATGATAATTCCTATTTTTCATATAAAAAAAAAACCAGAAAGAAGGATATTTTCGACTATGCCGAAGATGTTATACTCTTCATGCAACCAATAGGCTACGATTTCTGTATGGGAGCTATGCGATCCAGTAATCCTAGGATCTGGAAATTTACATAGTTGATGAATATGAATCAGAAACTTATTGTGTCCAAATATCAAGATGATAGCATAAAAATCATAACAGTTTCTCTTATAGGAACACGAATTTGAATACGGTGCTTCCATGGGAGGTACCCCTCCAGACAATCCGGGGGCCTCGAAATTTCAGAAGCTTATGTATATGGCTCAAACTCTTTCAGTTTACAAATTTCAGTTCGATAACAATAAAACAAAGTTTTTCTAATAAGAACTTGTATACGAGTAGAGGCTTTGTATGGGAGCTATACAATTCTAGTGGTCCGATTCGGTTGATTCCGACAAATGTGCTGAGTATGGGAAAAAAGCTTACAAGCTGATCAAGAATATATTTATACTGTAGATCCCCTACGATCTTCTGTGCATTACAAACTTCATGACAAAGAAGAGTATAAAAATGTATGAAAAACTAGTTCTTCATTCCACTCTCGTTTATACATATAAATATCTGTTTATAGAACAGTAAGGGTCTTAATTAAAAAATATCATTAGAAACATCGAAAGAAGTGTAACAAGAGCATGCGAAAAACAACATGCAACGAATGACACCTTTAACATTCATACGTACAAAAGGCAAAAGTGTTCCCATCATTTAGTATAGGAAAGGAAAGAGTAAAACTACAGAACACACACTACATGGAATCCCACTTTTACCTCCAAGAATAGCTGCCGGAATGATTCATGTCATTATCAATAGTAGCAAAAGTACCCAGAGGAGCAACAGAAGCCCGTTGTAACATACACTGAACGAGCTACTTCTCAGACATTTTTATGTAGTATTATCAATGGCAATGCAGCATCGTCGACAAGAGCATGTGAAGTTTCCTCTGGTTTTTATAAGTAAAAATTGGCTTATGTCGGATACAGTCTGCTGCACTTTTTTCTTTTATCAATCCCCCACCATAATCACCAATTTTTCCTTGCTTTCATTACAAGGTTCCTTTGTTCATTCGTTTGTTCGTTCGTTATTTAAAAGTGTAATAAATTTTGAAATGGGCAAAAATGTTCGCACAATGCAAAACATGCGAAGACATACTAGTAGAGTCATACACGTAACTAAAGTAAGCTAGGGAGGAGTGATTGCCCCTCCTGAAACACGGGTACAGCCACTCTGGCTGACGAACTACGTTTTGAATATTGAATGTTGAGTTATTAATCTATAGGAAATTCCTAATGTGTCCCCTCCCCCCTAAACCATAAGCTGGCTAAGCCCATGATCAAAGTACTTACAATCGCAGCCGTTCAGATAGAAGTGAAAACAATATGATGCTGATGATGGAGACGGAGATGAAGATGAAGATAGTGGTGATGGAAATATGGATGTGAATGAGGATGAGGATGAAGCCTGGTATGTTGTACCATGTTTTCCCTTATGTTACGGAAAATCGTCTGCTATCCTTCGATAAATTTAGTTTTACTATGTACAAACGCAGACGTTTACCATTTACCCAAGCTATACCATACTACAATATCAAGACTCTCTAGAAATACAAGAACAACTTACGTTTATTTTCCTCAACCATTTGGTCTTAAATAGTTTGTGACATTTTGCCTTAAGCTCATTTTGTTGAATTTAACGCAAAGTGGTGTGAGAAAGAGAGAGAGAGAGAAAGAGAGAGAGAGAGAGAGCGAAGTGGAAGAAGGCAACAAAGCGTAACAGTATCGTTAACTATTATCGTAACCAACGTGATGTGTTACGTAACTCAAATCCCAAAACGCAAAACTAATAAAAATGCAACTAG
The DNA here is from genome assembly GCA_037040105.1 of Amiota albilabris. NCBI lineage: Eukaryota > Metazoa > Arthropoda > Insecta > Diptera > Drosophilidae > Amiota > Amiota albilabris. The sequence continues at coordinate 15,818 of JBANCV010000780.1, read as the reverse complement.
TAAAAGTTTTACGTTATTTCATTTAAAAGCATTTACGCCAATGCAATTCCAACTCCAATTTTGTACTCAAACTTGAACACCAGAAATAAGGACTCACTCACTCGACCGTCGATGGGGAAATATGGTGATGGGTTTTCTGCAACCAACCCCTCAACCCTCTCAAATGCTTAGCATTGAATAGTGGCTAACAATTGTGGTATCACTACGATATATAATGGAATGAAACACACACAAAATATCTACTACTACTTACTTCATTTGAACTATGTACAATATTTTGTGGTAGTGCCAAGTGCTGCCGCCAGTGTCGATTAAGCGATTTAACAGTGCGTATAAGTAATTTTATGTTACTTGGCTTTCAGATGCACTTTGGTTTCATGACTCTCAGTATGGGTTTGGGTTTGGATTTGAGGTTGCTTATGGTTTTTATTTCATTTCATGGGGTTTGGAACTATTTACATACCAAAATCTACAATCAAAACTTTAAGTTTCTCTCACCATTTGCATATATTAATTTAATATAGTCGAGTTTAAAACCTTGGAAACAATGAAACCCTTATTTTCTTCAAAATATATACATTAAATAAATAAATTATGTTAGCGGCAAATAATGAGATGAGCAAGGAAGAAATTCATAGGGAAATTCATTGCCTTCTTTTCTTCGAGTAATGAAGATATTATGCCTTTGAAATATTGTTGAAACACTTCAATAAGCAACATGCCTTCCCAAAAACCCAACATTCTGGCCGATGGTCTTGGCCTTCTTCAACACTTAAACAATTGCCTGATAAAATCAAATGTTTTGACTTATCCCTTAGAACAAGATGCAGTTTCTATTGTTGTTGTTAACGAGCTTATCTTTATCGATAGCTTTAATCATTTGAAAATTGAATTATTGCCCTTTGTGATTTGTTTTTTTAATCTTGGACAGTTTCCATTGAACTTTCTGATCGAAACTCATCTGAACGATCTTCATGAAAAATGCTTTTATGTTAAAAATGAAGTTACAAATCCAGAAGCCTTACTAAATTGTCAACTTGTCGTAGTAAGGAGACTCCATAGAGTGATGCCTAATTTGTCACTGTCTCTCTATCTAGTCCCGCTCTCAGTGAGAATATTTTATTTGATATCATTAAAAATAAATATCTTTTGAATTTGTATGTCAATTTTAATGAAATAAACACTAAATAATACTCACAATAAAGCTTCTTATCTCTCAGTAATTTGATTTTGAATACAATAAGTGGATTTTACGTCATGCACGCACAAACAAACATACAAAAATTTCAAAGTTTTTGATTCTATTACATGTATAGAAAAAGTACCTCTGCTCATATTTATTGTTATGTTAGCGCTGTGCAGCAAACCATAAAGTCAGATTGTGACTTTAGTTGTTGCAGAGATACTGCATAGATCAGATGCAAGTCATCTCGACTATGTTAGGACTTTATCGATCATTATGGAACAAACATCAAAGAAATCAGATGTACACCAATGACTTACGAATATTTTACTTAAAAATTAATTACAGAAACGATCGGACGCGATTTTATTAAAAATCTCTAAGTAGGTAGGATATTGTTTTCATATCAAGCGCTCCTAACTCCTACCATACTTACGATAAACTCATAAGTAAGACGTTGTAGGACATTGCTATCACAGCAAGCAATCCTCTTCTTCTAATCTTCTTTAATGGTTTTTAAAGAATCTTAAATTAGAATTATCCCTTGCAAATCTTTACCTTGGTAATACATTTAAAACTATTCTATGTATATTTTGTACTAATCTGATAAAACAAAAATATTGTACTATCTAAATAAAACTATTAAGAACAATGTGGAAACACAAAATGTTTACATAACTTGGTTTTAACTAAGATAATAATAATAGAAATAGAAATACATACTTAGCAATGTAATAAGAGAGAGAGAGAGAGAGAAACACATTTGTTAATTCAGAAAAAAGTGTTTTTCTTAATTGTTAAACATTGTTATTTATTGTATCTGAGGTTTTATTTTATCTCTTCTATGTTGATGTTCCGAAGAACAACCACATCAGCAGTAACAAACAAACAACCACAAAACAATAAGAACAGAATGAGTGAAAATTAGTATACAACTGAGAAATCTCTACTTACTACTTACTTATGTATGTATCTCTATGCATCTATATCTACATTTTATATGTTTCTACTTATAGAAATACTTGCATATGTGTATGTTTGTAGGTGTATGGAGTACCCATGTGTGAGTTGGTATCTATGTAGCTTTTCAGCTGAGTCTAAGCTAAGTCAGCAGACGGCAACAATTGAGTTTTATTGTTTTAATTAGTGTTGCCGACACAGACATGTCTCGCTTTGCATTTGAAATGTTGCCACTACTTTTGCCATAAAAAGATACAAACACATACACATACACACAGATACAATGTGCACAATGTATATATTGTATTATATACATACACATACACTGCACACAATCTCAGGAATGCCATGTCACTTCACATTACTAAAAAATTTACTTTTAAAAAGATACAAATATAAATTAAATTAGAATGTATAAAGTAACCATATACAAAACAAGGACGATTTCATTTTCAACAATAATTTCTGTACAAATATTTTAGGTCCTCATGTATCTTAGATTGCTGAGTTCTTGATATTTCATTCTTTAATATTCAGCTTTGCCTTCAGTTCTCCGTTTCTTTTAAACTAAGTTATAAACTTAAGTAGCACGTAATCAAACGGTTTCCAAAATTGCTTCTCATTGCTCGCCTGTTTAAAAAAGAAAACAATTTATTTATAAGTTTGAGTAGAACATATTTATATGATTTCCAGTTTTGCTTGCCATTGGTCTCCTGTTTCAAAGTGAAAGCAGTTGTTGGATATTTGAATAAATCATATTGAAAGTTGATGTCTTACTGATGTCCAATCTTGCTTCTCGTTGCTCGTTTATTTTAGACTATTAAACTTAAGCAGTGCGTAATCAAAGGTCTTCCAGTTTTGTTTCCCATTGCTCGCCTATTTCAAAATTAAAGCAATAATTAGATATTTGTATATATCAACTTGTCGTTCATTTTCAGATACAATAAATTAACATGGTTGATGTCCTTTACTCACTTTTGCTTCCGACTGATTGTTTGCTTTGGATAAACTTTGCTCATACCTTGCTTTACTCATTCCTTTAGTCATTTTTGTACTATATACATATGTCCATTAGTACGCAGGATTTGTCTCCTATTTAGATGAGGCTTAATTTCTTCTTGTTTTGAGATGCGATACACATTCCAAATTTCCTGGCAAAATTCTAACAATTTTTCAATTGATTTTTTACCCCATTTGCATTTTTATTAATCGGCTAAATCGTTTAAAAAATCCCAAGTACGAAATGGTAACTTATTTAGGAAACACAATCGATACGAGGTGCATTTTTGATTAGTTAAAACATGTATAATACTAAGTCCTTGGTGTTCTTATTTAGTTTATGTTTTTTCTTTATTTTTTTATACTTGGCTCTAACTGTTTTATAGCTTTCTTTCTTTTGCTCAATTATTCCTTCCTTTTCTTTCCTTTTACGATTATTTGTTGCCTTTGGTTGTTCCATATTGTTGTATTTTATTGCACTTTCTGTTCTTATACTCGTTCATCCATTCATTCATTCATCCGTTTTTTCGCTGTTTAACACACAAAAAGCAATAAACCATGCGCCATGTTGGCCAAAAACATTTTCACTGCGTTGTGCAGCGCGTTTTAGTCATAAAAAACAAAAAAAAAAAAAACGAAACGAAAAAAAATTTTTACCCATAACCACAAAAACCCCTTTTTACCATTTTTACCATTTTTTTTTTTTTTTTTTTTGTTTGCTTAAATTTTATAGCTTTCATTTCATTCTTGTTATACATATGCACACTAGTGTGAATACGTACCACTTTAGTCTGATATTTGTAACGCATAGAACATTAGATCAGAGGTCAAAGATCTCACAAACTATTTATTATGTGATATGTTTATATCAACATGATCAGATTTTATTTTATTTTTAAAAAAAATTTACAAAAATTTAAAAAAAAAAAAAAATAATTGTTATGAAGCAGTTTTTTCGGTGGGAACCTAGAAGGCAATTTTAGTGAAGCCTCTTTAGTCGAAAGGTCTAATTCCGTGGGTTAGCGCCTTCACCAGGCTGTTTGGGTAGTTTTGTAGTCTCCGCTGATAACGGTTGCAGCATTGTATGATTTCATCTCTCATAGTGGGCATTTTGAGATCTGTATGTAGGATAGTGTTGCGCACAAGGCATGGAGCCCCAGTTGTGCGACGCAGTGCCTTGCTTTGATAGGCTTGAATTTTTTGAATGCTGCTGGCATCAGCGGTAACCCAAATTTGCAACGCGTTGCGCTAAAAAGGCGCCATTACTTTTCTGTATATTGTCCTGTTGTTGTTGAGCGACAAGAACCCGTCAAATCTAAGCAGCTTTTCATAACAGCATGCGTGTCTAATGTGGGCTGGCCATGTGAATCACTTGTTCAGGATCAGTAGAAGTTAACGGACCTGATCCAATTGCGGGATTATTCTGGAGTCATAGTTGAAAACTGGACAAGTGCCACATCTTAAGGTAAATACGCAATTCGCCGATTTCTCTGCTTTTATTCCAATATCACATCGGTTGGCTTTGAAATTTTCTTTAGAAATCCTGTATGACTGTATGACTCAGATGCCTCTTGTTCCGAAAATGACCATAGTGACGAGACTAAATGATTGTTCTATTTAAGTGTACAAAAAATTATACCATTTTAAGACTTATTTTAAACATTATTCAAATGGACTAAGATTTCATATTTTCTATGAAAAACTACTTGTGGCTAAGGAAAATCTAAATTTTGAAAGGCATAATAGTTTCGGTGAAACCATAGATAATTTTATCATTTCACTTGTTTGCTTGCTTGCCGCACATAAAAAATCACTAAAACATTATTTAGGTTCTTCTCCATTTTTTTTTTTTTGTTTAGTTCTTGTAGACACTGTTTGGTTTACTGTTTATGGTGGTAGGTATTATAAATTTGTTGCATATGGAAGTAGCAGCATGCTGGTTTTCTCATTAAATTGGTTAAAAATTCAATTCAAATTTTAGAAATTCCAATAAATTCTTAAAAAAATATATTGGACTCATTATATGATTTACACAAAACCAGCAAAATATGTTTGAATTTTTTCAAGGAAATTTTACTTTAACTGTTTCATCAATTTAAGCAGAGGGAAGAGAGCTCAAACAAATCGAATCAATACGTGAAATACTTATGAATGAATGTTTGCAAGATTTTTTGAATCAAATAGTTTGACCACTATTGACTCATCATGTCATCTGAAGGAAGCAGAATCTTCGACCCATCAGTCAGTTTCAAATTGCGGGGTACCACCGCCAGCAAGAGTAACATTGAAGTTATATTAAGAGCTCTATTCAAGAACTTCAGAACAATCATGGGATATCAGGAAATAAAAATATCCGCAAAGATCTGCAAGTACTGCTAGTAAAAGAAAAATGTTGTAATTACGTAAGTGTATGGATTAATTTGCTCGCTTCGTCAATACACTAGCCAGAGATCTTGTCCACAAAAGAAACTCATTTCCACTACTTCGTAATTATGGACCAGACTATTTGCTTATTTAGAGACTCGTAATGTTAATTGCACCTCATCCTTTTCCTTACAGGAAGGACACATAAGTGTCAGTATGTTAAAGTTGATACCATATTGACATTGCAGGTGAGATGAGTTGATTTAGCCATGTCCGTCTGTTTGTCCGTCTGTCCGTTTGTAAGCGAACTAGTCTCTCAGTTTTTGTTTCTTTTTATCTCGGACGAATTATTTGTCGGAACGAGCTTAATCGGACTATAGTGAGGGGTACCCCCCCATACAAATCTCAAGATCAAATTAATGTAATTAGAAAAACTTTTTTATTTATGGTTCGATCGAACTGAAATTTGGACATTATGAGTTTCTGGTTCCTATCCACCAACAATGAATATTACATGATCCTAGGGCTACCAGGAGGGGTACCTCCCATACAAAGCCCCGTACTCAAATGAATTTACCATGTAAATTTTCAGATCCTAGGATTACTGGATCCTATAACTACCATACAAAAAACGTTTTCAAGGGGTTGCGTGAAGAGTATTACATCTTCGACATAGTCGAAGATACCCTTCCTTTTGGTTTTATTAACAAATATGTATATGTTTGTATTTACGAACAGTGAGAACACAAACAAGTAAATCAAAAGAACATCACAGTTCATGGTAGAATATTACGTTTTATTAAGGAAACCCGAAATGTTATTGAGTCGGTGGATGTTGTTAACAGTGACTTGGAGGCCTTTAGCGAGATCGTTATCTCTGGTTATAATTGAATTTTTGACATACCATCAATCAATCACTAGTCTGCGGAGAAGTATTGATTAGAAACTCTGCAGAAGTTTGTTGTGCAGTGACAGATCTAGTTTTAAGAGTCATCTGTTGGTGCCTACATTTCGATGTGAGCTTTCCAGTTTAACCGTCTATCCAGAGTAAGACGCAGGTATGTGATTGGTGAAACGTTTTTTTTTTTTTGTCCATTTTTGAATTCCTGATGAAAGCAAATGACTGTGATAGATCTTGATTAATAAGGTAAGGTGTAAGGAAGATCATATCAAAATATTATTAATTTTAATAATGACGATGAGTTCACTAAGAAGCCTGACTGCCAGCTGAGTTTCGATTTCCGTTTCGGTAACCAGTCAAGAGTGCCTGCCAGTTCAAAGTTATTGCTTCCAGGTATCAGTTTGAAACGTTAAAGGTGAATTTACTTTTATTAAATGTATTACAAACTCAGCAAACCAAAATTATGACATTGATTTACACAAAGTTTACATGTACATACAAATGTTCCACATCCCAATATATTATGTATATGTATGTACATATGTATATCCAATTTCTGTCATGGTGCAAAGATAGAAATTCTGATTGGAATTCGATTATCAAGAGACAAAGTCATTAAAAGAAATTATACGTGTACATGCATATTTATTTTGTATGAAATTTAATATGAAATTAAAATTTATATAGAATAGAATATATGCACTGCAATATTATTCGTTGATTATTATCGTTTTCTAAATCTTCTCATAATCTTTGTATATTGCATGATAAGGCTGATGATACTTTAATAGGTGGCAGCTTGGATGTGAGCTATTTTAATATATAAAAACATTTTGATCTACTTAGTTTATGCTCATTCTATAAGAAACAAAACAATCTCAAGAAACCATGATTCAAGCACACTGCTTTAAATTCATAGTGACATGTTACATGACGATGATGATGATGATGATGATGATGATGATAATGTAGTCAGCCTGGAGTATCAGTGTGTGAATTTAGTTTTAAGTAAATAAACAAATGAATGAATGATTTCATAAATGAATGAGAAACACTGACTGCACTCAACTCAACTCAACTCAACTCAACTCAATTGAAGTCAACTGAACTTACTTAACTCAGTTGTAGCCTTAACTCAAATCAAACCAATTTTATACACTAACTAAATTCATGCAGCATTTCTCATAACCACATTGAATGCTTCCTTAACTTGTTATGTTATACAGGACTCATGTACTCATACCAAATGTCTGGTTTTGATCTGAGTTTTAGTCTTTTAGTCTCTACTAAAGGCACTCACACGTAGCAATCATATACTTGTACATTTTTATCACTCTATGGTTTGACTTGACTTGACTTGACTTGACTTCATACTATACTCACATATGTAGACATACTCTTTGTGTGTATGTATGTATGTATTTATATATATATATATATATATATGAATCATGATACTTTGTTGGTCCTTGGTTTTGCGCTTTTCACGCTCAACGAACGTGCATCATTTTTAACGTTCTTTGTGTCTTTGACTTTGCTTTTGCCGTTGTTAAGTCAGTCAGCCTTCCGACTCACGTAAAAGCAGCACCATCATCATCATCATTATTATCATCATCATAATATAATTACATATAATTTTTATATATGCTACCAACATTTAGTTCGCTTTTCATTCATCCCACAAAGTAAAACCCAAGTTGAATTCTACTATGTCGAGTTGTGCTGAGTTGTGTTGTGTTGTGTTGAGTTGACTTGAGTTCATGTTTGTTCTGAACGCTTCAATTAGCACAATTTACGCTGGTGTCCTGTTAATTTCTATGCACCTTTCTATACTTTTTCTATTAATCCATCTTCTTACTAATCTGTCGGTCTGAGTTTTACTTTTTTGTTGTTGCCATCACCTCGCAATTGCCGTCATGGCGGCGCTAATTGCAATCGTTTCCAAAGTTACAACAAGAAGAACATTATCAGATTGCTTTATGTGCATAGTAAAATGTATAACGATGCGATGTCCTTAAGCTTGTTTAGGCCTTGGGATTTGTAAACATTCACATCATCATCATTACATCGTCATCATTTACAACACACACCATATGACATGACATGACATCGTCGCCAGTGAATTTTTATTGTAAATTATGCTTTCAAATCAATGTTCACATACCTACAGATGCTGTTAGCATTTATTTAATGGCAATGAAATCCCAAAAGATTTGGCCGGCTGCTCTTCAAATTGCTAAACATAAATTTTAAGTATTTAAAACGAAACACTCCGAAAATGAGTTCCATACCATTAGCCATTAGATACTATTTGTATTTTTAAATAATCAATGAACAGAACCAGTGTGGCGCATTGTGACTTTTTGAATGGTTTGTCGCTAGAGGTGACTTAACCTCAAACTAATAATTGATGCATAAGTAAAAATATCTGCACATTTAAGATTTTCGAACCGCACATAAATTTATTATAATTATGATAAAAGTATCTAGTCTCGCATAATTAATTGAACCATAGCACAAAGGTTTATATACTCTTCACGTAATGATTAGAATTTGTCATGAAGTTTGTAATGCAAAGAAGGAGACATCGTAGACCACATAAAGTATATACGTATATTCTTGATAAGTGCTACGAGACGAATTGAAATAGCCATGTCGGTCTGTCCGTCTGTCTGTCTGTCTGTCTGTCTGTATGTATGTATGCAAACAAGTCCCTTAGTTTTTGAGCTTGAGAGCAAAAATGCAAAACTTTCTTTTTGCCATACGCAACACATTTATCGGAATCAGCCGAATCGGACCACAGGGTGGGGTACCTTCCATACAAGCCCCCATTTCAATTAATATTCTTATTAGAGAAAGTTTTTTGTGTTTTCACTTATCACTTATTGAAATTTGAACACTATTAGTTTCTGTTTCATTTCCACCAACCACGCAAATTTCATGATCCTAGGGTTACCAACAGGGGTAGCTCCCACACAAACCCCCATTTAAATTAACATTCTTATTAGAAATGCTTTTTTGTTTCTTGTGCTATCGAAATGAAATTTAAAAAGTGCAAGTATTTGACCCACATAAATTAGCTAAAAAAATTTCAAGACCCTGTGACTTTCAGGAGGAGTACCTCCGATACAAGCCCCCTACTCAAATTCATGTTCTTATTAGAGAAACTTTTTTAATTTGTATGCTATCACCATGAAATTTGGACCCAATAAGTTTCTGATTCAATAACCATGTAAATTTCAAGATCCTAGGATTACTGGATCATCTAGTTCCCATACAAAAACCGTTTTCTAGGGGCTCAGAACTATACATGAATCTGTTAAAAACATCTACAATATAGTCTAGTCGACTATATTTTCTTACATCATCACATTTATACATCTTATTTCGGGATTTGGACAGATGTTCTCAAAGGCAGCCAATAGAAACTATACAATTACTTATTATTTACTGTCCATGTACCAATACTTTATGTACAGGTGACAAAGGATACCAAGAATATTAATTCCAATTAGCACAGAAGGCTTTAAAATTTTGTGAGTTCATTTCGTACTGGCAAATAATTCTAATAAAAATAGTATAAAAGTTTTGTAAAATTTCGTAATGCATATTTAATATCAATGATAATCGTGATGCATTGGAAAACGCTGTTCTGTCCGTATTTTCTTCATGGTGGTTCCACAGCCATTTGGTTTTTGTTTGTCTATATGAAGGCTCATTTCTTCTAACATTATCTTTGTTGAATATATTATTTTCTTGCGTCAATTGAGGTTTGTCGCAACCCTTGACGTACCACTTTTTAAGCTCAACTCTATATGCGATTTTTAATACGAACTCCAAGCAACGGATCCAATCATATAAAGAACTTATTCCATATTGAAGAGTATGTGCTTTTAAAACTATCGAGTTAAAATCTTTTACAATACATAGTTGCGTTGGTTTTGCCCAACATATTGGACAAATCTGACAAGAGTTGGTTCCTGTCAATATTTTCAAGACTTTACCATCAATAATTGTCATTTGTCTAGTATATTCTACAAATATTTATTTATTGTTAAACTGACTGTCACTTGAATACACACACGGTGCTTATAATCTAGTTAATGCAGGCATTAAAAAACTATGATTGCCTAGATAAAAAGAAATATATATATTGTGGGTGAAGAATTCTGGCATTTTAGTTTTCATTCTAATCGTCTTCTATCACATCGTCAGTAAAATCATTAGGTATCATCATTTAATCTCTCTAAGCGACGATTCAGCCATTCTTCAATATTTGAGATAAGCTCATGGATTCTCTGTGGTTCTGCCCTCTGGGAAGGTATTCGGTTTAAATATGTATCCATTGCATCTAAAACTTCCAAATCTAAATAAGGTCTGTAGACTCTCGATAATTTCTGCACATCGTTAGGCTAGCAACTCTATAAGCACTCTTTATTCCGCTAAGGTAGGACTTGGTTGCAGTAGCACCTGTCCAGATTGAAGCTGTATAAAGCAGTATAGATATACTCACCGTATACTGTGTATCTGTTTTAGTGTTTTCTTTTTTTGTTTTTTTTTTTTTTTGATTTTTGAAGAAGGAATCTTCCTCAGATGCCATGAAATCACTGACGGAATGCACAATTCATATTGTCTGCTAAGTATACCTCTTTCGGAACCACGCCTATCTCATTACACCAGACTCGCATAACAATACGCCTACGTAATTAACACTTAACTTCATCATCTATAGTCTTTAATTACCCTACAGGACCATCATTAGACATTACAAGGCTTAGCCTTTTGGCACACATCAATAGTTTGGTTTGTACTCCATTCGCAGCCTACTTCTACTTTTTTGCCGCTTTATTTTTCTCTATTCTTGGACTACCATTGCACTCAGATCCTTCACAATATGTTTTGGCCTCAGTCGGGCTGCCATGACCCTTTCCTGGGTTTCCTTTCCTTTGTAAGTTTTTTTTAATATGTGCTTAATTACTGTTCTTGTGCCACACACGTTTCCAATTAGTCGATATGTCCATCTTTCCTTGAATGAAGTATCCCATTTCTTTTGTCATTCATTTAGACTCACTTATCTTTTTTTTTTTCGCCCTGTTACCATTAGCTGTGTACCAATGTTTTTGCTTCTGTCATGCACTCTTTTAAGCTCAATTGCCATGATGTCTGGTCACGAGACTCTGGTAGCATTATATTTGACACAACTCTAACAGCTTCATATGACCCTCCTGTACGAAACGATCTGGCAACTATGATGGCACTCAGCCGGTACACCGATCTTGCCATATAAGTTTAAATATAAGTGCAGGTCCCCTTCACAATTGATTGGCCAACCTTGGCCAGTAGTTCTCTTCTTCTATGTCTTGGCCCTCCCTTGTTAGCCACTATCCTGGATGGGGCCGTTTTAGCACGAGTAGCTTTTTCACAATTGCGTTTACCATTACACCAAAGTATATCAGTAATGGTTGCATCGTTATGGCATACCCGCCTATATCAAGAGAGATATTCTGAACTTTTTTTCTCCTTGTAATCAGCACCGCTTTTCTCTTTTGCCTCTTTCAGTGTGTGTGTTTGGGCATATGCATTCATATGTTGCTATGAAGCAAAGTCAGCAAAATTTCAAGCCGTTTGGCACTAGATTGCACTTAACTAAACTCGACTTTTGTCTTGCCAAAGCGCGCACCAATAACAATAATCAAGTGCAAGAACAGACACAGATACACACACACACACATGCTATTTACTGAGACACACTCATACGAGTAGATACATATACAATCATGAACAAAATAATAGGCACATCTTCATATCAAAAGAATATAATGGCCTTGGGAAATGAAAATAAATTTCAGTTACTTTTAATAAAAAATAAAAAATAAAAATAAATGCTGCAGAACATCTGTTGAAAATTATAGGCTCACTCACTACCCATCTATTATAATATTAATGGGGATTTTTTTTTTTTTTTTTTTTTTCTTTCATACAGTCACAGTTAATTTTAGTTTACTAAAGCATATGTTTGGGGCGAATCATGCTTTGAACTTCCGGACAGAGGCAGAGAGGGTTTAAGGCTTTTAGAAAATCAGTCTATACTTTCGGTTTCGGTTCATTGCTTACATCATGAAATTAACTTTGTTTCCTATTCAAGATGTTCTAAAACGAATGCATTATGCTAATGAAACATATGGCAAATCGAAACAGAATTCTTTTTGATGACAAATATCCACCATACTGTCAAAATTGCCAATAATAATAACAGCCATCTCAGCAAATATCCTCGCTTATTGGATTGTCCATGAGTGTAAGTACATAACTATGTGTGTGTGTGCGTGTGTGTGTGTGTGTGTGTGTTTTAGTATTTACATATATACGTATAGTTTGTGTAATGAAGTGCGTTACAACATCAATTGTAGTAACTTCATCGTCATCAGTAGAACTATTGCCGTCGACCGCTACGCAAAGCTGCCATTAAAATTGGTTAGGCAGTTTGCATGCAACTACAACATCCGAATACAAGTGCGTGTATGTGTGTAAGTATCTATGAGTGGCAACAACATGCCTCATATGGGTGTGTGTTCAATACGCAGCCGTCGTTTGCTTGTCGCGCAGATACAATATTTCAAATGTACTCAAGCCAACTTCATCAACAAAAGTTTTGGGCTCTGAGTTCTTGTTGTTGTTGTTTCATTTAGACTTGTTATTCTTGTTGCAATTGCTGTTGTTGTTTTTGTTGTTGTTGGCATTATAGTTTGTACCCAGTTCAAGTCGGCAGACACTTTATTAATGCAATTTCCGCAAAAGCAAATGCACTGTAATTGAGGATTTCTCTCTCATTCACACACACAAACGCAAACACACCTCCACACATATATTTATGTACACAAATACAAACACACAATCTCACTTACTCTATTAGTCAGTCACTTGCAATATAAAGTGCTATGCATAACTTTATCTCCTCAGTTTCTCTATCCCCTTTGTTTGCACTTTTGCTAATAGCAACAAAACATAAAATTAGACAGAAAGACTGGGATTTTTCTCTTCAACGCTTAAAATCCTTTGCATGATGCATTATGGTTCATGGTTCTTATGGGTATGTCAGAAGGTGGTTATAATAACATTTAACTGCAGTGTAGTATCACAAAATTTAATGATACAAAACTGATTGCTCTTTCAGAATTTTATTTTTTTTTATTTTTTGTCAAAAACTGTTACGCATACTAAAAGTTCGTGGCCTAATTGTCATGTTTACAACATACATTTAACAATTAACGTATCGGCTGTGAGTCTTTAACATATTCCCTTATATACGGGACTTTTGTTGATCCCAGTTTTTTCTTTCTTTCTTGTTTTGGGATATGCAATTCTCGTTTTGTTCAGATTTCGTTTGATTCGAGGTCCTGGTCATTTGCCCAATTTAATCTTAAATAATACAGTTTTTTGAAAACCCTTGCTAGTCCCTACTCACAGCCATGTGTGGTCCGAAACAGAAATAGGTAGTCGGAATGCGACTGATGACCACTGAGCGAAATCCAGTTCAGTTCAGCTTTCCTGCTTTTCCTGTACCGATTCTCGAAGGCAGCAAAAGAAGACAAAATGGATCGTGTAAGGCAAAGTTAGTTGTGCATTTCTTGTGGTAAGACTAGGGGCACAGAATTTAAGTTGGCTCCAAAGCCTAGGCAAATCAACAATGCCGATAATAAGTTTATGAAGGAAGCTTATACCTAGTGATTCTCACTTCCTATTCAAGCCATGAAGTTCTGAACTAACTCAATGCAGTATCCAAGGGAAATTAATAGAAGCTTCTTGATAAAGAGATCATTAAATTCTTTGGACCATCGTTTGATGAATCCAAAAATACATTTAGCTTTATTAATAGTTGAAGCACTATGCTCGTTAAAACTCAATTTAGGTTAAGGTAGAAACTCGCACAACGAGTCATACGATCAAAACTACCCAGTTTTCTCATATGAAATAGTCGGTGGCCTTTTGTATAAATAGTTATTGGGACATCTTCGATTTCTAACAACAATTTGATACATATGGAAACCAGTTTTAAGATGGGATATATAGTTTTTAGATCCGTGAGAGAGTAGTGTGTGTATGCACTCTTCAAGACTAACTGTCAGAGGAAATAATTTCGTGAGCTACATAATTTAATAGTCATTAGATTTGTACATCGATAGCGGATAATGTATGCAATCAAGATTGATTGATTGAAATTTGATATGTTTAATATCCATTTTCGTTTTAAGTTTGCATGTGGTTTTTTTTTTCTCAAAAAGTTTTAGAAAAATGTTAAGCAGCAATACTTAATACTAGTATGTCTTAATACTAGTTGTATTTATAAATAATACAATATATTGAATTCTAACACTGATTTGAATTTGTAAATTGGACAATTGGCTCAGCTGATAATGACATACTATCACATGCTGGCGGGATGCTGATTGCCTTTCGTGTAGGATTTAATTGCTTATAAAAGTCGATATATTCGTTCCATAGTTGATTAATTTTCTATTATATTGTTTGTTAAGTTCTTGATGTCCTTTTTTATTGGTCGTGTGGTGGAGTAGAAGTGGAGCTTGTATAGATAATTTCGCCACAGCGCCGCTTTGATCGTTTCCTAACATACCGACGTAACCCTGTTGCCACAGAGAAAAGACATAGAATGGGACTCCAGTACATTTGCGATTGAAAATAGAACATAAGAGACAGAGACACAGAAAACAGTGCTGCAAAGTGACATTTGCAGTAGATACAGAAAGTGCTTACATCGAGTCATTGTTGTTGGTGTTATTTGTGTTTCGTAATTGTTGCCACCAAATTTACCAACCTGCAAAAGCCCTTTCAATGTTAATTTGATTGAGCCAAGAACAGTCTTGCTAAATTTCATTTCAGCTATATAAATAAGTTAGCTGTACCTCTATGCGTTGCTGTGCTGGTCAAACACTATTTAACATATAGAGTGGTCAACTCGCTCAAGGAATTGTCTCCTTTCATGTTTTGCCCAGTCTATAAATTTTGTCATTAAAGTATGCTTTACTTTTTATATTTAAAATACACACCTAAGGCATAACCGAAGATGGCGTACAATTTTTATGATAGCGTGTGTTCTTTTGTTGTAAAACAGATGGTGCATGCAGCATTAAAATCTATTTTTATAAATATTAGGTTAATAATAGTAAGTATATAAATAATAAGGATCCTACAATACGCCCATAATAGACCACAACGTTATGTCAAAATATCAGTGCAATCGTTAAAACAGTTTTTTAGTTCTGAGGTCAGGAATATACAAACATTTAAATTTTTATTTACAATATATAGAAGATTATTATTAATATTTATTATTTATTTATTAGAACTATGATTATAATTTAAAATTATAACTTAGCTATGATTATGAGTAGT
>JBANCV010000779.1:0-26032 GCA_037040105.1 Amiota albilabris | reverse complement strand
ATATGCAAGTGTAGAGAAAATTGTTGTAAATATCTTGAGAATACTCTAAATTAATGTAAATGATATAGAGAATATATTGTAATAATAGAATGATTCGAATACAATTTGAATATTGAAATTTAGCATTAGGTTGTATAGTTAGTGTTAGGAGTGAGAACGGAATCATATCACCAAAAAATTGCACTGGAATTCTTGCCAATAAGACCGAATATTACCAGATAGATGTAGATGTTTTTGCATTTATTGAGTATGCAGGATCCGGAGTACACACCTTATAGACCCACAATGTACTAATATAGTTGCGAATGTTTTTTTCTGCATTCAATTGTTAACAAACTATCATAATACATCTTTATATTTCAATGGACACCTTGTCTGTTGTAGGTTCGTCCTACATCCTTTTATTATGGACTTATTCAGCAACAGCTTGTCACTTTTGATTTTGCTACAAATACAAATATTGTACTTGGGTGTACCCAGGAATTTTCTATAGATTAGCTCAACACTTAGTATATAATTTATTGGATGAGTGCTTCCAGTCAAGTTCCATGTGTGGCAGTTGGCCTCTCTTCTACTCTCGTTGCGCCAATGTTAACTTAAATGTGTGCATTAATAATTTCATTTATTTTTTATTTATTTGTTTATTTTTTTTTTAATTTTTCTTTATTTTTAGGTATCTTACAAATCTAAAATTCTTAAAGCTATAAATCTGTCAACAACAACAACAATAACAAACAAATTTCTTATTGTGTGTTTCTATATACAAGAAGCAGACTTTTTTCGTCAATTATTCGATAAGACGATGGGCGATGGTTGATGAATGATGGATGATCGATATTTCACCTAAAGTTTGCTTAAATTTCGCATGGAGTTGCCAGATTGTTTAATATCACAACATGTTTTTGATTTTATTTTATTCTCTCATACAAGATTCCATTTCATTGATTCGCACACGTATGCCTTGGCACTATTTGGGAGTCGTTTTATTTGATAGATCTACTACGCCCTATGGCCTTAGGTGGTCGGTAGGTTGGCAGTTGAATGAAAACAGGTTCATATTCCGGATCTTCGGGACGAAGAGCTCGCGATTCCGCTTTTAAGGCATTCGTGTAGTATGTGACTTGAGATGTTTCATCACTAGTGGACTGCCGCGTTTGTAGTTTGCTTGTGGCAATGGCAGCAACGGCTGGATTATTTTTATCCAAACGCAAAAACTTAAATAGATTACGTTGATGCATTGGAGAACGTCGGCGCGCACTCATTGTCATTTGGGCGGATTGTTTACGGTCAGTTAGGAATGCTGCCTCCTCGTAACGAGGTATATAGCGTGGTTTACGTGATTCACTACGTATCGAGTCGAATTTTACCGCCGAAGGAACCGCTTCACTGGCATCTCCTGTTGATATTTTTGTCGTTGTCACCGCTGTAGGCATAGTCACATTGAAACCAAAGAAACGGGGTGCCTGTACAGAAATCAGTGGCAGTAATGTTTCTCGAGCATAACGTTCGGCACGTTGCAGCAGTTCACCTAAGCGGAATGGTAATAGCTGCACAGTGACAGGTTCACCAACCGGTGGTTGTTGTGATGATTTTGAATTACCAATCGATATGCGTATGATATCGGATTCATTTCTGAATTGATCTAGGGGTGGTGGTGCTGTTGTTGGTGATGTAGTTTCCAGTGAAGGTTCATCATTAAGTGGCATTTCTTTCGCTTTCTTGACACGTGGAGTTGTTGCTTTTAATACGGGCTCTGAAATCTCTTCCGTTGTGCTGCCGCCAGAGTCTTGCAGATTACGTCCTTTATTGACTGCGACTCTACGATCCTTAAGAATTGGTTCGTAAATTTCCGCTTGTGGTTCATCGGGGCCGGACAGACTGCGGCTTGATTCACCAACTTCTTTGTCCAAGGAATTGCCTTCCAGTATTGGTTGCCATGGCAATTCGTCGGTTTGTTCCAAGGGAAATGTTTGATTTTGGGCTAAACGAAAGCTTGTGCCCAAATTAAAGATATCCTTACTTTGCTTAGCGCTCTCAATGCTATCAGCTGCAGTAGCAATGCTCACACCTGCTGTCTCTTGAACACTGGAATCGGGTATGTCTGTTACAGGAGATAGTGGTGTTGTATAAGCTCCATATTCATCTTGATTATCCAATTCACAATTGCCAGGCTGGAGTACTAGTCGCACTGGAGTGCCAGAACTCAATTTAGTTGAGGGCTTGCACAGAGCATGGCTACGACCAAAGCTATCAGTAAGTACAACCTTGTCGATATCCCAATGCGGGAGACCTTTCGATAGCCAACCCGCATAAGATTTATAATGTAAACTGAGTGTGGTAGGAAAACCTAGAGCTGGATGTGGTACTATAATCTTGGAAACAATGTCGCCAGCAAAGAATTCAGCATCGTCTTTTCTATGCATAAAAGCAAATCGTAAAGGTACACAAATTAATCAGGTCACTCTATTTTAACTTACTCTGAGATTTCGAAAGTTTCATTGAGACCACCATCACCCTCTAGTATAGCCTCTAGGCGACCAATAGTTCGAAGGGGTAAATCATTGAATGAATTAAAGATTTGCAATTGAAATTGATGGGCGCAAAAGGGTTCTTCTTCCCGGGTGAGAAGATAGAGTTGCCCACGACCTGTAGATCGATCGGCGTAGTAGCCCATATTACCGCAACGTGGAACACCTTCAGCCAAGTCCTCATCATCTTGAGCGCAAGGAAAGCATTTGCCTTTTAAAAAGTCATCATAATTTGCACAAGGAAATGCTGGAAATAAGCAACGCGGTGCCACAGAATCAATAAAGAATTTGTAGGCACGACGATGATTACACAAGGAACGACCTTCCTCATCTTCGGCCGTTTGTGCAGCTATGAAGATTGTGAAGATAATCTTGAAAAATATTCAAATTGCGAAGATGCTTTTAACTTACACCAAATGAAATCGGTGACGGCTCCCACAAAAAGGTTGGAACAACCAGTCTGAACGCGGCCACCATTAGGATAGTAATCGACATGACCCATTGGCTGCCATGAACCAAGGCCCCCAAGTATCAAATTCTCACCATTCGAGTGTATGACATCTACAAACTCAGCATCATTACTATCGAGCCGTACTTTAGGGTGCTGCGCCTCAAAGAGCGGCCCTGCTGGATCGAGTCCCGTGATGCGTGAGAGCCCTGGTAGTTCGGCACCAGCAAAGCCTGAAACATGTGCACCCAAACTAAAACCAATGATGTGTGTACGTGTGAGGTTGAGACCCTTGTGCTCTTGAAGATTACGTAACAGCATAGCCAACTGTTTTCCAACAAGACGAGTATTAGCTGCTGCGCGTACATAATTCGGGAATGTTGCACCAATTTCCCAATTTACACAAATCACAATACAATCCTCCTGCCAAAGTTGTTCGAATAATACAAAAGAAGTCAAAAAAAAAAGATCTCACCGATTTACTTACCACAGCCATGAGAGCAGTCTTAATCTCATAAATCCAAGCATGACGACATGCCGAACCAAAGCCATGAACAATTACACGCACTGACAACTCATCAAAACCCTCCAGTTCATCAATGGTCAATGTTGGTTTCTTATATACAGCCGAAGTGGTAGTAGAACTCTTCTCTGGTGCCGTTGTTGTTGGCTGTCCATTTATGCCACTCTGTTGTGGTGCTGTTGTTCTCGATTGTGCCATCATCAACTTTGATTCACGCTTTGATTTACGGTGAAAAGCATCTGTCATATTGAGAAACGGTAGCTCCATGAGTGGCCTATCTGAGCGATTACGTGTAGAATAGAAATAAAACTTGGTATTGATCTCTTCGGGTGCAGATGGTAACATTTCAAGATATGCAAATGGACCAGAGTCCTCAAAGCAACCAAGCTCATTGTAACAGACTCGCTTCACTGCACGCTTTGATCTGAATACAAGAAAAATAGAGAATGGATCGAGAAGAATTTAGAAATTTATTATCTCTATTTTTGAGAAGTTCAACAAACCTGGTATGACGCTGATTCTGTGCTTTCTGTTCATGTTCCCATAAGGAGGCTTCTATAGCACGCTGCAACTCTTCATAGCTAGCAAAGCTACTTTTACTACTTCCTGAGGTGACGGCTGTTGGTAATAAAAATAAATCATGATCATAACCATACTTTTTTTTTTTTTTGTATTGTTTATTAAAGTTCTCTTTATGGGCAACGAAAGTAATTTCTCCACCACCTCATTAGGCAACTATTATAATAAATACTAGTTGCCATTCACTTGTTGTCATCGTTGTCATCGTCATTATCAGCTTTGTCATTACCGTTGTCTCTCTGTTATTGTTGCTGTTGCTGTTGCTGTTGTTGTTGTTGTTATCGTTGACTTTGGCTTAATTAACCAAAACATGACGTAATCCGTGAACGTGAACGTTAACGTAACCGACAACAAATAATAAAATAATAATAATTCACACTTAAGGTATTTCATTTTTATACTAAATTGTTGTTGTTGCTAATGTCTTTCCGTCTCTCCCCCTCCCCCTGCTCCACCCACCATCCATGACAGGAATAGCCACTATATATCATCACCATCTTCTTCTAATGTTTTTGTCATTATCTTTATACACTTCACTTGGTGAATAGTATCATAAGTTTGTTATGAAATTTGTAATGCATTGAAGGAGACATCGACGACCCCATATAGTATATATATTCTTGATCAGCGCGACAAGGTGAGTTGATCTAGCCATGTTCGTCTGTCCGTCTGTATGTCTGTCTGTCTGTCTGTATGTATACAAACTAGTCCCTCTGTTTTTGAGCTACATAGAGAGAGAGAGAGAGAGAATTTTGTATGAAGTTTTCTTTTTACCATACGCAGCGCATTTGTCGAAATCAGCAGTATCGGACCACTATAGGCGATACCTCTCATACAAACCCCCCTACTCAAATTAATGTTCTTATTAGAAAAACTTTTTTGTTTTTTATGTTATGATCTTGAAATTTGGACACAATAAGTTTCTGATTCATATTCACCAACCATGTAAATTTTAAGACCTAGAATTACTGGATCGTACAGCTCTCATCCACAAAAATTATTACATCTTCGGCATATTCGAAGATACCCTTCTTTGTGGTGTACTAATACGAACAAGTAATACAACGTAGTAAGAAGTCAGTACCATATTTGTTGTACAGACTTATGTACATATACATACATATGTATTTATTTTAAATTGTACATAATTGTTTTGCTTAATGTTAATTGCGCCTTGACTTCCTTGGTTTTCATTCCCATTTCATTGCGTTTAATGTTGATTTATGTTAAATCGTGTACATATTTCATATAATGCATATGTATATACGTAGGAATATTATTTACGTCTTCATCATACTATTTCATGTTACCTAATTAAGATAATCTCTTGTGACCTTTGAGGTCAATGCGAAACAAGTTTCAAAGATTAAAGTATACAAATTTAATTTTGAAAACTCTTCCATTCTATAACTTCTAGACCTCAACACCTTGACAAGTTTCTCGCGGAGGGAATGATGAAAATTTTGCTATAATATAATCAAGGTTATCAAAACTAGTACTATATATCATAAAACATTTCCGAAAGTCTGAAACCATTTTTCAATAGGCAATCTAAGAATTCTCCTCACAGTATCTTCAAAATCTGACAATGTAGCCATTGTTGAAAAATGAACAGAGAAAAAGACAAAAGACTGTAATATGATATCGGGCAAATGGTCACCCTGAGCTGGAATGGTGTAATGTGCTCGGTTGTCAGTCTTTCGGATGGTATAGCGACTATTTCCTGATGGATGTTGGTCTGTATGTACATATGTATACAAAATATGAGTATCCATAATAAAATATACTGAGAATCAGGAAATATACAATAAATACAACGAATGAGGTTTAATTGGACACTCATCGGACAGACAGAAACAAATAGCCAATTTGGAAAAGGTACAGTTAGGCAGAAAACCGAATGGTTAAGAAAACTAACAGAGAGGAGAGATTAGAAATAGTTGAACACTTATACCTAAGTAACTAGGTAGACACATTCTATTGCTCAAATTTACAGCTGAAAACTTTACTATGGTAGATTACTTGTTTGTTTTGTTATATGTAATATTGTACGGGTATATACAGTGGAACTCGTCTATAACGAACTCCCTAATAGCGAATACTTCTCTATAACGAAATCATTTTGAAGCCACAGCGCTTTTTTCTTTTTAAATTTTTTAATATCTTTTAACCTCTCTGTAACGAAGTTATTGTCCGGCCCCAACCGACATCGTTGCAGAGGAGATACATTGTACTTCCAAAAATTGTAGTTTCAAGAACTTTCATCAATTTGTTGTTGTATAAACAATGTGAGCTTTTCCCTGTTCACAAACCTGCAATAAATCATATATTGTAGTGCACAATAAATCCATTATTCGATGTAGTATTTTGACTTACGATTATAGTTTTTCTAAGAAACTATAATGAATAGGGCGAATATACAAAGGTATACACTCATATGTATACGTAGGGTATGGGTATTATCCCACAAACTATATGTTTCTAATAAAGTAATGTATTGTACTTACTTAGTATTCGATAATACAGCACATTCGCTTTGTAAAGGTCAAATAATCAAAAGATTTTGATTAGTAAGAATAGGAGATAATGTTCCATTTTCAGGAATATCGAATAACAAAATCAGTATGCCCTTAACACAGAAAACTAATATGTGATCTGATACAAAGTGCAATTAATTTATACCGAGACCTCGATATATTTAAACATGACATTGAAAATCAATTCTTGAGTCTAGAAATGAATAGTGCATTTGCTATAAACACTAACGTATTTTCAAGTTTTATTATTATTATTATTTTTTCTGAAATCTTGGAAATCTCGAATGTTGCAAGATTTGTAGACTTTTCAAAGATAAGAAGAAAACTGAAGATGTTTTAAATTTCGTCTTGTGACATAAAGCCCACCAGAGAGTGCAGTGAATCTGTGTCTGACAAAATAATAGATGTCCAAGTCTTTGCAAATCAAGGCATCTATATGCGCTGATGAATTTTATGGTTTTATGGTTGACACATATCTGACAAATACATACATAATAATTTGTGATACCGGAAGTGTTACCTAGCCTATCTCACTAATTTAGTTGATAAGAACAATATCTGATTTTTATTTTATTAAAGCATGTTTAGTAATGACGAAATTAACTATTCCATCAAAACATAAATTTATGTAAAAGAGGGTGACAAAATTCAGTACAAAAGATGTTTGGTTTGGTCAGCATCGCCGGTAAAAGATCAAAGATCTGAAGGAATTTAAGTTTTGTACTGGACATTGGGTCCATTCATATACCAACAGAGTTTAGCCCGGCTCGGTACAATAATGGCGCCCAATGTGGGGCACGAACTCACGACCCTGAGATTAAGATTCTCAGTTTTTTGATATATTTCCATTTAACATTTTCTATACATATGATTTGGCTTCATTTGATATTAATCTCTGACCTCCCTCAATACAATACAATATTACGATGATCCAATAATATGCGTTCCTTGTTAATCTTTGTTCTTAGGAAACTAGTCATAGTATCATAGATCTAGAAAACTAATATGAATACAAGTATGTATGTAGTAGGTACATTGTGACCTAAAAGTTCTATTATGATGCTCTTGTTTTGTTATTCAGATTGTTCGAGTTCCAGATGAGGAGTCTTGCTCAAAGTATTTGAAAATCTCATTCATCATTCAGTACGAGCAATAAGGTTTCATCATTTTCTCTGAACAATCTGTTACTTAAGTCAGAGTCTTTATCTCTACATAGATTATTCAAGTGATTCAAGGAGTCAAATAGTGACTAATCCAAGATATGTAGATATACCGCTGAGGAATAGAGCCATTTGCTTTGTGGTTTCCCACACTGTGGTTACACCTTATATGTATCTTTATGTCTTAAAATATATGTGTAAGGTTACGTATATATTGTTATTTTTTTTTTCACTTACCATTGGCCAAGGAGTATGAGCAGCAACATGAAATGATGAGAATCATTGCTAACATGATGATAATAAATATGCGTAATGCATACATTTTTGAATTCGAATTTCTCGCGAACTTTTATTTAATTGAAATTGAATTTTTCCTTGTTCAATGTATAATGTTTCTTATATTCAATTATTCTTTTCTTTTATGTATTATTATGTTGTGGTTGTTCATATAATTTTTGATAAATTTCGTAGATTTTTAGTTATTTCTATTATTATGGATTTGTTCATCAACATGGTCTTTTCTTTATTAATGTCGCCGTCATCAGACGAGTATAAAAATTATGAGTTGTAAACAAAAAGCAAAGAAAGAAATACAAAATAAGCAAACAAACAGATAATAATAAAATAAAAAAAAAAAAATAAAAAAAAAAAGATGAAAAAAAACTTTTAATATTTAACAAATTCACTTTCACTTCAAGTCAAACTGAGGAGACGACGAAGAAGGTAAGTTGAATTGAGTCAAAACTACTGAAATACTTAAATTGAATTTAGCCACGGAGTGAGTCTATAATGAATCAATGTCTATGTCAATGGAGCTCATACTACATACTCGTATGTATATTGACAGCAATAGTATCACTATAGTACATCACAATAGTAACAATAAAAAGATACTCAGACATTCAGATACTACATTTAAGAGTTCCTGTTGTTGTCGCCGCTTAGTGGGTCTCGTTTAACTTGATTTGTCTTGTCTTCTGAGGTGCTGAGATGCGGAGATGCTGAGATGCTGAGATGCTTTAAACCGGCAAAATAATTTAAAAATCTCAAAGAGAAAGATACAGGAAAAGAGAGAAAGTGTGTCTGTGAAAGAGAGTGGAGTGCGCCCGCACGCCGGTTTACTTATCAAAATTTTTTTAGAAAAAATGCGTTGGTGGCGTTAACCGCCAACTACTTATTATTATTATTATTATTATTATTACTATTACATGTGTGTATTATCTCTTTACTCTTTACTCTTTTATCTCATCAGATACTAGATCTATCATTATATTTGTTGTTATGCTTTTGCTGTTTAATCATGTTTTGCTTCTTCTTTATCTTCTTCTAGTGGCTTTCACTTGGCATTAATTCGTAACATGAGAGACTCAACTCAATTCAACTCTATGACGAGGATGATAATGAAGACGCTGACAACAACAACAACAACAACAACAACAATGATGATGATGATGATGATGAGTCTAATAATAATGGCATTGATGGCCAAGTAGATGAATTTCTTTATTTTCACATTATATATTTCATTGAGTTTTTGCCACAAAAACTCTATTTGCTCTAAATTGATTTTGTTGTAGCTTCAATGCTTTTTTGAATGATTGATTGATTGATTGATTGATTGATTGATTGAAAGATGGATGGATGAATTGAATGTATGAACAGCAATAGCAATTGTAAAAAGTATCTTAAAGTATAATAAGATAATTAAGAAAAATGTATCATTATCTTATGATGCTCAAAATATTCGAAAGTATGCTGAATATGCAATAGAAAAGTATCTCAAAAAAAAAAAAGAATCACATCCTCTAAATAAATAACATATATACAAGAGTCCTTGAATAATTTAAAAGTATCTGAAATCTAACAATAATCATTTAAAATATCTTAAAGTATAACTAATAGAATATACAAGTAACTTTCTCAATATGTTGGATTGCTCAAAATCGCCTCAATGGCAAATGTTTGCAAGCGTTTTGCTATTAAAATTTATTCTAAATGGTATGGTGGCTTGGTGGATTGATTGAAAATTTTGCTCACAGTGACTGTTTCTACTATTCCATGATCAATCAATTGAAAACACTCATAGCTTCGTTATGCCTTTCCAGATTGGCAACTATTTACTCGTACTTAGTCGAAGCATTATTGCAAGTAATGCAAAAAGGGATTCAACGTTTCAGTAGATTGCTGTTGGTCTAAAGCATTCTTGTGATTTAAATTCACAAAGTTTGGGCAATCAGTGCACCAAGATCAATTCTCCAAATACGATGAAATTTAATAGAAATATTCATAAATATGAAACAAAAAACCTGCCACCCACTTGGAAAACAACTTCGGCTTGCTTAAATTTACTTGGAAAATTCTAACATACTTTTTACATTCATAACTTTAAGAAAGCAGCTATCTCACGTTACTTCACAAAATTTTTTTTATCCATTTTTTTGGAAAATTACTCTAAAGCCACTGTAACCTATAAATTAATTGTCAGAATGTTATGAAATTTCGACACGTGCCATCTGAAGATTGGTACTTTTCCGAAATCATTTGAATTTGGCAACAGTATTACCAGATAAATTGTTTATTGTTGTTTTCAGACCGGAAACTTAATGACTTATAGTTATGGGACCAAGTTGCATACTCGTATAAAGAATTGTCCCAATTCAGTGTTCGAATCACTTTGACTAATATCTAAATGATCTGATGATGTATGAATATAAGAGATGATGTTCGAATTACAATTGGTTCCCATAATTAAATATGTATGCAGATGAAAAACTGTTGTTCTTCTCCTCATGCAAGAAAGTAGATCATTTCCGATACTCGTATAAATATGTATGTCACTTATTCAGTTAGTTGCTATTGTTATATTGCTCCACATAATCACATCTAGTACTACAATATCAAAGTTAGTATGTCCCAGATACATTTACTAGTATGCATAAAGCAATTATGTACATGCAAACAACCATATGTACATATGTATGTACAGAAGAGTGAGTATCTTTATTATGTTTTGTTAAAGAAAGAAAGATTATTTCATACAAGCTCATTCACATCATCACCGTCAACATCACCGTCAACATCAACATCAACATCAACACAACCTATTGTCATCACAATCATCATGATTATCATTCTCAATATCATAAGTGATTTCGTCATCAATGTCCATATTTGAAATACTAACTTCCTCTGAAGAAATGAGCAAATTTCTAGTCATGGAAACTCGCTATTGTAAAAGATACACATTCATGATTTCAATAGTTGTTTGTTTCAATTGATCATTCATTCAGTCATTCAGTCATTCATTCATTCATTCATTAGTTAATCTCTTACTTACTGGTACTGGGACTGGTATTACGTACAACTTCTTCACTTCTTACCGTTGCCAATTGCTTTTCTCTGTTGGAACTGAACGCCGGAAATAAATTGTTATGTTTTTTGCCTTATTTTGATTTTGATTTTGATTATGTTTTCTTTTCTTTTGTTTTTTTGTTTTTTTCTTTTTTTGTTATTGTGATTTTTATTTCTGGCAGACACGAAAAGTTGCGTCGTCCATGTCTGGCTGACTGATTGCCTGCCTGACTGCCTGACTGCCTGCCTACCTGACTGGCTTCAGTTGAATTATTATATTGGATTACACAATAATGTGTGTCGGTCTTTGAAGCTGAGTCAATTTCATGGAATGCAAACAAAACAATTTGACAATACAATTTCAATTGTACGAGTAACTTTATTATAAGATAGTTTTTTTTTGTTTTTACTAGTACAATATGTATATATATACAATATTGTTTTGTTGATGTTCTAATAAGTACAGGTATGAGATACTTTTGATGTACGGCTTCATAGTTGTGAGGGTGCATCTCAATAACTCTGTTTACTCTTTTATACACATTTATTTGTTTATGTCTTCAAATCAAACAATAAATCATTTTTGATCATAAAGTCAGCCAACCAAATATTTTTATTTCCAAGATTTCCATTGTTTGTTAATGAGAGATTTAAGGAATAGATACTTACCACAAACACAAGAAGACAACAAAAAATTATTATTATTTTTATTGCTCCACCATACATAAATAACAACAAAAACTCATAGACGGCCTCCTTTTGTATGTATCTTTATTATCTTTGAGATACAATGAAATATGTAATGCAACTATGTTAGTAGTGAGTAGCTAAGATACAAAAGATTATACGAAGATGCATTGCAACTTCTCTCATGCACAACAATAATGGTTGAATATTTTACAATACTGAAATCGGTAATCTAACCGAAAGAAGTTGGACGAATTGACAAGATATACAAATGTGAATCAAATTTTATATAAAAATTATAATATTTGATAAAGTTTCTCATCTCTCTTATGAGGGATCCATGCAATAGAATAGGCCCAACTTCAACCAACCCAATATTCATTGGAGAATTGTATTTGCAATCTATTCATCAATATTCATACCTACCAAATTCTTGCTTAACTTCATGGAAAATTAAAACAAACATACAGTCAAGTCTGAATCATACTCGCACATGAAGGGTTCCGTAACATCGTGCAATGTATTACAAAAAAAGTTGTTGCACTCATATTTTATTCGGTTTATGAAAGTTCAGTAATTTTGGCCCAAAATGAGATTTGTTGTATTGGCAATTATTTAATTTTTATGATCGCAAAACATAAGCTTGATGGCATGACACAATACGTCACAGTTGTTGTGAGAATTGTTGCAGCAGTGCATATTGGAGCACATGTTTCTTGTATGGGGACCTCTTTAATTTATTAACGTAATTTTATGTCTATGACAGAAGCAAAAATATTGGAAGGCAGTTAACGACAGACAGCAGAGCGAAAAGAGGAAAGACAAGCGAGACTAAATGAATGGCAAAAGTGCTGGGATACTTTAGCCAAGGGAAGATGGGCACACCGTCTAATCCGAAATGTGGAAACGTGGCTGGAACGAGACCATGGCGAAACTGATTTTTATCTGAAGTAATTACTGACGGGACACGGCTGCTTCAGAGATACACCTATATACGTACGGTCAACGGAAATATAGACGACGTATTTTTCTACTATCCAAAGTACGCAAAGGAGAGAGAAACCCTGACAAAGGTCATGGTATATCGACTAACGCCAGAAAACATAGTCAAGCATATGTTACAATCGATGCAAGTGTGGAGTAGGGTAAAAGACCTGACTGCAATGATTGATTCCAAGTATTGAGAAGGGAAGAGCGCCAGAAAAGTAGCAATAGAGCCGTGAATGAGGTGATCTGAGCCAAAAGGCTAAGCTTTGTCCTGCGATGTAGTGAATAACGGAGGTTCCGCAGGGTAACAAAAAGCTATAGGTGACGGGGTAAGGAGTTTAGTAAGATAATTATCTGGGCGTGGTCCCCAATGAGGTCTACCTAGCAGACAATATGAATCGTGCATACCGTCAGTAATATGGCAAAAAAAAAAAAAAAAAAAAAAAATCACCCACCCACACAGACTCATGGACATTGACGTTTTCAACGAGCTTACGGCATTATATGCAGCGAGACGGGGGGAGCTTGCTACACATGGCCAGGATATTACCCCGACTGACCCCTGGCAGCAGCGTTGGCGGAGCTCAACAAAGGGGCTATGGACGTTTGAGCTAATCCATAGCATCAGTATGTGGACTTCTAGGAAGCATGGTACTCTGAACTACCATCTCAAGCAGTTTCTCACTGGGTATGGATACTTCCGGGAATATCTATTTCACAATACATAAATTCAAACATGTAAATGACCCACATAGCCTGTTTTGTACAAACCCACGAGAAAATGCTCGCCATGTTCTCATGGATTGTTCCCGGTTTGTACTCCTCAGAGAGTTAATCAAGGCTGAGGTGGGTGGAAATCTTGCACCAAATGGTGTGATTAACTACATGCCAATTACAAATTTCTAGTGATCGTCGAGTATTTACTTTAATATTCTTGCCAGGCAACATCTGATTGTGACTTTCCATCTAATCTTGCAGTTCAAAAATGACAAACAGATTTCTGATGTCGCAAGACAATCTCAGACTTTCAGCACTCTGTCTTTCGGAACGGCATGATGTAGGGGATAAATGAGTGGAGAATTGGTCTCACTATTTTATAGCCATATCTCGTAACAGACAACTAAGTACATGTGCCGCTGAGCCACACACTCGATGTTGACATTTGGGTCAAAAATAGAAAAACAAATAAAAAAAAAGTCAAGTAAAATGAATCAAAGAAATCATTGTAAGTAAATACGAAAACAAATTGTTGTTTTGTATAAATAAAAAAAAAAAAAAAAAAACACAATTATTGTAATATTTATTATAAGTATTAGTTAGTACATATTGTGTTTACGTATTGTTGTTGCAGTTGTTGTAATATTGGCAATCAACCAACAACAAAGCAAACTGACCAAAAAAGTATAAAATGAAGATTGGAACAAGAAATACCAAAAAAAAAAAAACAAAAAAAAAAAAAACAGAAAACCAGAAGAGTAAAAGATATATATATAAAGATATTATCATTGTATGCATATTATGAGAAAATAAATATACACTTCACTTAACTAATTTAATTAACGCATTGCAAATTGTTAAATCATTTTTCGTATACGAAAAAAAAATTTCACTTTTCAAATTCGCAATTCAAGTCAAAAATTTGAAAAGTGAAAATTCTTAACGACATCAAAAATGAATGAGAATGAGAAGATCAGCATTAAATCCACTTAAGCTTAATGAAGATTTGCAAAAAAACAAAAAATTAAAAAAAAAAAACAAATACACATTTCACCCACTTTTCCTCACTCAACAAATGACTCGAAAATGAATTTAACCTCATTTTTTTCTTGTTTGATATTTTACACTTTTACTCAGTTTGTGGCATTTGCATCTTCTTTTGAGCACCATCACAATCATCATCACAATCATCTTCATCTCATCTCATCTCATCTCATCTCATCACATCTCCTTCATTTAAACTCACTTCATCTAATCGAATCAAAATCAAAGTAGTACATATGTACTTATGTATTCGTATAATCTCATTCACTATTTCCTTAGCTTTCTTACTGAAATCAAAAAAATAAAATAAAATGGCAAAGTGAGTGCAGAAACAAAAAAACAAAATGAAAGCAATGCTTATACTAAAAAGAAAAATGAGGAAACAGAAATACATAGTAGAAATAGAAAATTACATGGCATACAATGAATTTAGTTGAAAGTCGATTGATTGAGGTTGATGGCTGATGGTTGATGGCTGATGATCTTAAGAGAAATGAGAAATGAATGAAGTGAAAATCAATTACAGAGAAAATTGGAAGTTTCTGATTTTTATTTCAAGAATTTCAATGAGTCTTGTACTTGGTGTTAGACCTAAAGAATTGGCAAATAAAATGATTTGAGTGTAAAACTGAGCTACTGTGACTATTCGATACCCTGCATCCAGTGTGAAATGGTTCGGTGGATTATGAGTTCGTGACACAAATGAACTTGGAAATGAATCTCAATGTTATTATAATTATATTATATTTTCTATTTCACATTTGCACAAATCGAATTACAACTTTAATTGATTCTAATAATGGTAATCCAAATTCAAGTAAAGTAAAGTCTGTTGAATTCAAACACAATCACAAAATAAATATCAAATCAAGTATGAATAGTTGACTGCAGTGGACAAGTTCGTTGTCTAAGTCTTTTGTTTTGTTGTATTGTTGTACTCGTCACGCAGTGAACAAGTATTATAAGTTTCTTATGAAGTTTGTAACAGATGGAAAGAGGCCCCATAAAGTATGATTATGTATATAAAATTATATTCCTTATCAGCTCGACGAGACGAGTTACATAGAACCTCTAGGTGGGGTCAAAGCAAAATTGAAATTCATGTTCTTATTAGCTAAACTTTTTGTTTTCTATGCTAACGAATTGAAATTTTAACCTTATAAGTTTCTCACCTTTATTCATTATTCGTCTCAAAGGTTCTAAGATTACTGGATCTTATAGTCCCCATTCAAATCCAAATTCAAATTCATATGTTCTTTGTGCTAATTTAGACACTGCAAGAGTTTGATCCATATTCACAAGCCAATAAAATTTCAACACCCTCGGACTATTAGGTGGGGTACCTCTCATATAAAGCCCCTACTCAAATTCATGTTCTTATTAGAAAAACTTTTTTGGTTTTTTTGCTATCATCTTGAAATTTGGACACAATAGATTTCTGGTCAATATTCATCTACCATGTAGATGATTTCAAGATCTTAGGATTACCAAATCGCATAGCTCCCATACAAGCACTGTGGTGACAATATGAAAACACAGTATGCGTACTGACTCTATCCTAAACATAAGTTAAATCCATATTGTAATGTTTCTGAATGCTCAATCATAAGAGCATAGGAAAAAACGATTTCCAAGGGATGCTTCAAGAGTATTATATCTACGACCATTCATAGTGGTTTTGCTTTATTTTCTTTGTATTGTATCTTGAATATTTCACAACACTGACACTTACACATGTGTTTAAAAAGGTTTCACTCACTATACGATTAATCTTCTGATCTTCGGAAATGTTTTGAATCATTGCCAGGTCTGTCGCAGAGTTTTTAAAATTTAATCGACCATTGATCAAAAGATTAAATCGATTGCCACTTCGTAACACTGGTTTTTGGATTGTTCCATTGTTCTACAATATAATTAAAATGAGCATCATCATGTGCTCACAAATATCTTTGTTTATAAGATCGAAACTAACATTTATTTTTCAAGTGAATTGAGCGCGTGAAAAGTTTAAGTATTGAACTTTTGCCCATTGACTCTCTAATATGGCTTGGACTGTACTGCACAGCACACAACCTATCAATAACAATCACATGCTCACTTCCTTGGCCATAAAAGAAAAACCAATTTCCTGTTTCAGTTTGATTTATTTTTATTTTTTTCAATTTTTGTTTAAATAAAAAGTTATGCAAAGAAAGAAAATGTTTAAAAAAACAAAAAAAGCTATAAACTTTTGCAACGAACTTTAAATACCCTTTACAAAAGCATACAGTGAGAATATAGTAAGTAATATTTATACCCAAAATTCATTCATTATTTAGCACCCGTCTTTACATAATTCAAATACTTTAGTTGGATGGATTTTCAAAGTGTTGAATGCGTTAATTAATAGGACATCCAAAGTTAAAATAATTTGGAGGGAGGAAGTATTAATACAATTTCTTTCTTATCAATAGCAAAATGATTTCTAGCAAATGGCAACTTCGGATTAAAATGAGAGTCAAATATATTAATCTTGTTTACCCTTCAGAGACAATAGACGACTATAGGACTTATATTTTATGATCTCGGGGAGATCAAAATGCCTTTATATGTTATGTGCAAATTAAATTCTTATAAAGACTAATGCTGCTTCTGAAAACAAATGGTTCTTATTGAAATAGGTTACAAAAAGAATTTTATGAGTCGTACGATATCTAGTTATCGAAAATACTAAAGTAGAAGCCGATATTTATTCTCTAGGCCAAGTAGTGATTATGGTCAGTATGGTTTTTCTTTTTTCCAGATGAAACTATGATTTGCTTTTGGATAGGAAAGATGCGCTCAATGTAACTGTATCACAGAATTCTTACTTCTTAAAGTCAATGTTGTTATAGATGTATTACGTATATTATGTAAAGGCATCTCAGCTTTAAATATATTATAACATTGTAACGAATCTCAAGGGAAATTGATAATACCTATTCACACCACAGTG
The DNA here is from genome assembly GCA_037040105.1 of Amiota albilabris. Lineage (NCBI taxonomy): Eukaryota > Metazoa > Arthropoda > Insecta > Diptera > Drosophilidae > Amiota > Amiota albilabris. The sequence continues at coordinate 8,497 of JBANCV010000779.1, read as the reverse complement.
TGAAAGGTATGAAAATTGAAGGAAAAAACATTTAAAAAATCAGCAGTGCATAAAATTTCCGCTGATGGTTATTTTGTGCTGCTCTCTATTGTTGTGTTTGTGTGTTGTTATTGGTAGTGTGCTACTGTAATTATTTTACCTATTGTTGTTGTTAGCATATTGTTGATAGTCAATAGATGAATTCAATACATCAGTGGTATGTTATTCATGTTCGCCCATTTGAAATTATGCCAAAGACAAACAAATTTAACAAAAAACATTTAAACTGCAGAAAGCGTTATAAATTTCAGTTTAATTTTAGTTTCATTTTGTTGCATAATCATTTGACCAAACAAACACTGATGTGGGTAGTCCCCCACACCTCCGAATTTTTTAGAACCTGCTGACTGACTGCTGCTTTTGCAATTCACGCGAGCTTTAGATGATTTAAAGGAAAATGATAATGGAATGTTATGTTATGTTAAATTATGATTAAGATCCTCATTGAAGCGCATTTCCTTATACTCTTACTGCATATTTCTATTGTAGCTTTTGAAATACAAATATACGGGTAATACTATCCTTATCCGGAAAAGCTTGTAGGAGGCCTGGGGGGATTAAACTTAATGAAGCTCTAGATTGGCTCAGAAATTCACAAACTTTGTATTCTATTCATTTTCCGTCAAGACAGCTCAGCTCACTTTCAGTGAATGAATGCGTCCTGTAACAGGATTTATGACCCTTTTATCCGTCTCTTCTCCAAATCAAATTACTCCTGTTAAGCTATCGATCGAATCTTATGATCTTGAGGAAGACATTCCTTTCAGCATATTAATAAAGAATACAGAAGTTCTGGCGACTGAATTTTGTTTCCTTGATCTCATCTGGCTTAACTGGTATCTTTCATACATGAACATTGGGGTTTTGAATTCATCAAATTCGTTCATATAACCGACCGGCTGCTGTAGATATTTCTTTCATTGTATTCAAACAGAAGATATAGTTGTTAAGTAATAATATCTTTTCTATAATTAGAGACCGTACTTAGTATTAATCAACAAACTTAAAACAGATTCCATATCTATCAACGTGAACACGCGAGTGAATTAGGACAAATTGTATTCATCAATCCTTGACATGGCAAATAGGTCGCGTTTGTCAAAGTTGTCATAGTAGAATGATCTATGTTACGTATATGTTTGACCAACTTTGTAACTGAGGCTATACTGTGGAGCTTGATCAGAACATTTCATTGTGGGAGATTCCTTCGAACATCCATTTAGCCGATCCTTCGTTCAACTTGCCATAGCCGATTAAACTTTTCATCGAAGTGGGTCTTTTCTTTGAGCTGTTGTGCCTAGGGCAGATTTCACTGGCACCTGGTTTGCCATTGATCTATTCAATCGTCTCCTATTCCTATTCTCTGATATGTTATCCAATTATTCTATCAATTAGTTCTCTTTATGACAGTTCTCTCTGTAATTTTTGCTATCTAAATCATCAGCATCGTGATATTTTTAAAACTCTCAACCCTAATTCCTAAAAATCCCTCTCCATAAACAATAGTTTGACAGATCTTACTTCTGAACTGAATGAATGAGTGATGCAAATTGATAAATACGTATAGTGTCTGTATTACATGCTTTAATATTCGATTGAAGAGTTTAAATTAATTTTATTTTCTTAAATAAATATTTAATTATTAAATTTTTTAAATGTTTTAGCATTGAATTTTGTATTGTTCGTTGATCTCTAATTCAATTTAAAATGCTCTTAAAATCGTTTAAGACTAAACATATGTACTTATAATCGATGTGACTGATTATATGTAGTTTTATGAAAACATAAGTATATCTATCTATATACATACAATATCTTTGTATAAATTGAAATTTGTGTCAATGTCATCATGATTTTCATATATCTGAGCTTCGTTGGTGATGTTTTTTCATTCACTTTTTTTTTTTTTTTTTTTTTTGGAATTTATTAAAAAGAAGAAGTGGAAAACTAGTTTATTGAATGACAACAAAGAAACAAACTGCATGGAATTGCATGTTGGACCAGACCAGTCCAATCCAATCCAATGCAACTCAATGCAATTCAATACAATGCATAACAATTCATTTTGATTCAATTCACCCGAATTGACTGATTGCCCTCCACAACTTTGTAAATCAAAAAGCCAATACACAGTTCAAGGTAATCAAGACCAACAACGAAAGACTTAAACAACAAACTCCAAAACAAACAATTCAACACTTGCAGAAAACTATTGTTTCAGAACATTGACTTCATTTCATCGAATCGTATATACCTTTCATGTTAAAAATCTTCTTTTTCCAGCTCAGTTCTTTAAGAGATGACAGATTAGCATTCATAGAAATAGAAATAGATAGAAAGTTGACCCAAATGATTCTCTTCTGTCAGGTCACTCGCACCCTGTTCACTTAATATTGTACCTTGCAGGGTCTCCAACGATCGATTCCATACCTTAAAAACATCACAATACATTGACACTACCAATGCACACTACTGTTACAAGCATTCAATGCTAAAATGAAGTTAATTACAATAAGAGAATAGAGCCCAGACTAGAACTTGAAACCAAAATTATTTGTACTTACTATGTTAGTCGAACTCGCTCGTATAGCTAACATGTGTGTAGAACGACTTATCAATTTACTAAATTTACTTTATAAAATGAAATACAATCTCAAGATTGATATGAATGTCTATAGTAGTTATATGTTATTTATGTTCTTGAGATTTCTTAATAGAAATATTCCAAAAATAATTTTTGAAAATTAATTAAAAATGCATGGTATAATTGTAAGTACATATGATATGTTTTAGAAGGGGTTGGTCCCTTGGACTGAAACTATTCTACTAAAAAAAAAAAATTAGACAAGTCTTTGGTCGCTAAACTAAAGTCTTCATGGTTTCACATGAATGATCCTCTTTGGACCTAGACTGAAGCCCCTTCGACCAATGAACAATGTCGACTAAGTACTTAATGTTGTGTGTATGTTTATCTGCTGGAAATTTCTGATTTACCTCGGTAAGCCCATATTCTTGGATATTTCATAGACTATTCTGTGCATACTCTTGATCATTTTATTATTACTAAGTCTCAAGGCTATGTGGAATCATCGGCGGAGTTTCAGAAAAACACAAACAAACAAACATCATTATAAGTAAGTTTAATTTAGTTAGCCCTGTTTGCCCATTTCTATGGAAGTTTGTCGTTTGTCTCTTAGTTTTGGAGCTTTGGTTGTAAAATATTTGACGAGAAGCATTTCTGCATTCAAAATTTGTTGTCGCTTCAGTTGTTTCGTTAATTTGACATATATAAATGGGCTACAAGAAATTCCAGATGTGCCTTTGCTGAGGTCAAAAGCTTCATTAACTATAATCTTTCGCATTTATTGCAATTTAAGAGAAGTGAATAGGAAATGAAATTATAATTTCATTTAATTTAATTGAATTTGTTATTTGTTTTATCATAAAACTTACCTTCAATTTACTCATAATTCTCTATAAATTTTCCTTTTCCATTTCTCGTTTTTGTTGTTATTATTATTATTATTATTATTGCTGTTGTTTTGTTATTGCTGTTCGCTTTTTTTATTTTACTTCTTCATTTTGACAATATTGAAAATGCAAAAGTAAAGAAGAAAATGCAATAATCTCGGCCTAACCAAAGCTTATATACTCTTCACAAATGATAAACTTATACTTTTATTTTCTCAATACAATAGATCATTTTATATTTATGGATAGCCTCTGCACATGAAACCTCAAAGGTTTCGTAAAGAAATCCTTCCAGAACAGATCACCAGATGAGATTGATATGAACAATGATTGGGAAATTCGATTCTGTAATCGGTATAGTTGATAATTATTTAGTTTTATGAACAAAACAAATAGATCTATCTACAAAGGGATGAACTTAAAAGCTGTATATACATACATACTATGTAAACTACCCAGATCAATAATGTAACTAATTTTTTCAAATTCACAAATACACATCATATCCAATTTTTTCTTATTATCCAACTGAATCTACCATTTCAATAAACTCTTTCATTAAGCAAGGTGATATCAGATTAGTCTAAAATTGTTCTAGTTTTTTTTTTTTTTTACTACAGTTTAGAACTTGAGGAACATTCTCATGATTCATCAGGTTAAGAGAATAAGCACACTGTAATGTTGTTGTTGTAGATGATCTTGAAATACTATGGTTGGACTACAAGACATACAAGGAGCATCTTCAGAAACCCGTGATTCCATTCCATATTGCCATATACCTAGACATGTTTGAATAAAAAGAAAAACATAACTTTCAGCAGTGATAAATCCAAGTTTCTGTTGGCAACAACTTTTATCAATTACTATTCTGTAAGACAGAAAACCTGATCACCGACTCTACGATCAGACTTATGTTATTTCTATATGTATACTCGTATGAGATATGGAAGATTGGGCGACAATTGAGAAAAGAAGATTGCACTTTAGACCATTAGTTACCAATAGTTCTTCTGTTGAAGCATGAAACTTGACATTTTATATCCAGCACACCTTGTATACCTTAAGGGGTCTCCAATGTATGTCTAACTGACTTATGTGTATTTTACAGTATTTTGAAATGTACACACATGTATGTACTACATACAATACAATATGTATGTACTCGTAATAACAAAAGCAATGAATTTTTTCGTAATTGGGTTAAAAAATTACAAATGCATTGGATCAATCGATCGATCCGTCGGTCGGTCAAGCATATTGTGGTCTTCTCTTTTATATGCGTATTATTATTTCTATATCTTATCTTATTTATTGTATTTTCTTTGAAGGTTTTCCGTCAACATTTTTTTACTTTTTTCTTTAACCAACTTGAGAGGAACTCAAGTCACACATTAAGCGTTAAACGTTGGACACGATCAACTCAAAATCAAGTGAAGACGCCACTGCTCACCACCGATTGTCGGGTTGTCAGTGTTTTGACAGTTTCACTTCACACACACAAAAAATATTTACAACAAAAAAAAAACAAAAAAAAAAAAAAAACCATCAAGTCAAAGTCTTAAAACAAAAATCAAACGCGTGAAAGTTGTTTGCATTAATAAATAAAAAATCTTGTTAAACAAAAATCACTCAAACTCAAAATGCGCTAAAACAAATTTTGTTTGGCCTTCTTCTTCATTTGAAGAAAAATGAAAATATTCATACAATAATAATTTAAAATAAAAAACATTCATAAAAACACACACAGTAAAACAAAAACCAAATATTAGCGACGTTTATTCTTAATTTTTTTTTTTTTTTTTTTTTTTTTAATTTCCATAAAATTTCATATTTAATTTAGTTATTATTTGTAAAAACAAAACAAAAAAAAAAAAAAAAACAAAAAAAACCAATTACAAGAAAAACAAATATATGCACCACGACGCACTCTCAGAGATACCCGAAACTCATTCAACATTGAATAGATTGAGCAGCGTCCGCTTGCCGCAATCGCTGAACATAAACTGAAGAAAAGTTGGACGAGTTAAGAGCAGTCAGACGCCAATAGAAAACTTTTCGGCGGCCTTAAGCCCCACAACAACAACAACAACAACAACAACAACAACAAAACCAGCAACAACAACAACAAAAACAGCAATAATAAAGTGACGTAGTAAGTGCTTTGCAAAAACACAAAAATAAATAAAAGAAAAATGAATAAATAAAACAAAACCAAAACCAAAAACAAAAACAAAACAAAAAAAATAAAAAAAGTGAATTATGCGAGCGAACGCAAAGAGCGGTTAGAGCGGTTGGGAGCGGTGCAATGAAGTGAGCATGCGAGCGAGCAAGCGAGCGAGTGAACAGGCCCAGACGCAGACGCAGACGATTTGAAGCCCCCCATGGCAAAAGGGAACGAATAGAAGGAGACAACAATGGCTTTGATAGCGCATGTGCGCAAAAGCATACACTTTGTATTAAATATTTTGCAAAGCCATGGCATTTCTGATATCCAAGAAGACTATTCAATCGCCCATTGAAATAGGAATGGGAATAAATTGAAGGCAGCCAGCATCTTTGAATTTGGCAAGCTTACTTGTATTTTACATGATGATATGATATTTTTGGTTTCCAAGAAGACTATTCAATCTGATGTTATTTATTATTTCGTATTTTTTCGAATCAATTTTGGGATTACTTCTTGGAATATCACACGCACAAAATATTGGACGAAAACAAAAGAATATCAAAGTAGCGAGTACTTTCGGGCCTTAATAACCTCATATGTTAATTCGGAAGCTCTTACACAATATACGAATAAGTCTATGAATATTATGTATTGAAAAATGGGAAGAAAGGTTTTCTACCATCGCTTTAACCCAATTGAATTGAATTGAAGTAAAATCGTATATTCGTACTACGTAATCAGGGTCCGTAAAATGGGAAGAAAAAAAATAAATAAAATAAAAGAATGGCAATTGTTTGTTCTTAGAAACCGACAGAAGCGTTGCTCGTTAACTGGGTCACGAAACCCAGGTTGACTGCTTTAAGCACGCGACTTTTAACAAGACAACTAACTATAAATTTACAATATTAACTTATGCTTCTCTCCCCCTCCCCCTCCCCCTCCCACTCTCTCTCTCCCTCACCCACTCCCGATCCCACTGTCTTTCTCATCTCTTTCTACCTCTCTCACTATATATATACCATGAGTGCTCGTGTGTTTGTTATTAAAGCGGTTAAAGTGAGTGAATGAATGAGTAAGTGAGTGGGTTGGAACCTGATCTGAACGTTAAACATGTAATAAATGTTGAATGTTGGAAGAAAAAATAAAGTAAAAAATAAGAAAGAACATTAAATTCGGTTTACTGAAGTTTATATACCTTTTAATAGTTTTAAAATTTCAATTTTATCCTCCTGTGAATAACACCATATCATCAACAAAATAAGAATTGAAAACAACAATAAACATGATGTTCAAATGAATATTGTATGGGAAGTATCTCCTCCAATTATCGGAAAACTCTCATACCAGTTGCACTCTAATTCTACACCAAATATCTATAGCATACAATCAATTCTCCACATAACGATGAACATTTCCATACATATGAATGTACTTACTTTATTTGATCTTCGAAGCACGTTTCTTCTATGCGTTACAAACATCAAGCTAAATTGAAAATTCTTTTTCACACTGGAGTGAAAGGTATGTTCGTGATACTAAGTTAATAATAGAAACAAAATATATATGTACAAAGTATAACGAGAACATCACAGAGAAACAGACAATGGTTATAGTACTACAAGAGACAATAGAAAATTACAAGTAAAAGCAAAAAGAAAAACTTCCATTCTATTATGGTCAACTTCATTTGAAAGTAAGCTGAAGAATAATAAGAAATTACAATAAAGTAAAAAAAATATGAGATTCCTCTTCGGCACTTTCCAATTAGCTTCTTGTCACATTGCCAACATCAATCACAAGAGGTCAGTCAGCATGGTTAAAACGCTTGAAAGTGATTTGATTTTGATTGATGACCATCAAAATATACCTACGACTACAATGGTATTTGTAGCTCATAAAAATAATACATTTAATTAAATTTTTTAATCTATGGAACTGTAGACTGGCAGTAGGAGGCGATTAATACCAAGTCACATCTATACAACTTCCATAAAGTCCTAAGAACAGAGTCTATGAGTATAACAGAATTACTGGGGTACCTCCCTTGAGCAGTGCTAGATGCCATTATAAATCTGACAGCTGCTAGTGCAGCTACATCTATTAAAGCCTTATAAGCCATGGAGCACCATCTTTCATAAAGCATAAGTATGCTCTGAAGAAGGTCAATGTGATAAGTGTGTACTAGTATTGAAGTGAAAGAATAATTTTAATACAAGATTCCCAGGCAGGGAAAATTGGAAGCAATGTAGTGCCACTGGCTGGTAATTAAACCATCGTCTAATACCACCCGGACACTCTGGTTCTGCTATCCGCCGAAGCAAACATGCGAGACCCTCAACTTTAACAAAAATATGACTTGGATCATGACACGAGTGAGCTCAAAGGATGTATACTACCCATCAAGAATTATGGAGTAGCTGTAGAAATGAGGATTAATCAGCAAACATGCTACACCTCTCTTGTGAATATCCAAACACGGCTTTCTTCTCATGACAATGCCGCCATTGACGATGAGAAAATTGTCCAAGTATGTTGAGCATCAGATAAATTTCAATTAAACCCACATGCTCGACCCAACAAGCTGATATGACACTACTACAGAGAAACAATTTAGTCATATATAAGTACACAAATATATGTTCTACTACCCGTGCAAAATCAGAGGTGGGTTTCCAGTAAAATACGTAGTAAATGACTGTAGGAAGCTATACAAATATTATATTCTAGTTTTTTTACTCAGCGTTACCCGGCTCTCACTTCACTCAGCGAAAATATTGCATTCTCAAGATATTTACAACAATTTTCTCTACACTTACAAAA
>JBANCV010000778.1:0-26059 GCA_037040105.1 Amiota albilabris | reverse complement strand
TATATTTTGATGACGGTCGTTGTTGCTATATCTTTGTGCTGATCATTGGGTACGGCCCCCTCGGGGGAGTATCGTGGAGGCTGTGGTTGAAACCCAAATCGCGGGTAAAGTTAGCTTGCTAGCTCGACGTGGAGTTGCGTAATACAACCAAAAACGCTGTGTGGGTGCATCGGAGGTGTAAGATAGTCCTCGACTCTTCACTAAAGGGGTCATACTAAACAGGTCTAGTATGACTCGAATTGGAACCTGCGGATTTATCCAATGGGTCGCCGATTGACGTCACTCAATCTAATGTGTCAATGCATCATGATATAGAGTCGTAAAGACAGGTAGTCACGTTAAACAAAAAGACTTAATTAATTGTACGTACTCAGTTATCAGTAAATGACAGAATAAATACAACAATAGCAACAACACAAAATTCAGGAAGCAGCAAAGCATGACCAGCGAAATACACTCTCTCTCTTGAACAATCACTTTGAATATCATAAACAAAAAGAAGAACAAAGAGCGCCATACTCTTGTGCGTACTCAGAGCGGAAAAATACAACAATAACAACAACCAAAGTTTCTAGGTGGAACACAGGGCCTCAAGTTATAATTCAATTTTATCTGATGCTTAAAGTTTAATTTGTGTCCATGATCGTATAGCATAGCAACGAATAAACGTAAAAAACATTTGTGCTTGGTCTAGCAGTGGTTTTCAAAAAAGCGTAATACTAGAAAATAGTATATTAAAATTTAAAAAATGAAAAAAATAAGTATGCAGCTGTATTCATTAGCATTAATTTGTTTTTTAAAAAATAAAATTATTAAAATCGACTTAGAATAGCTTGCGGTACATAAAAAAATGTTAAACAATTGACAAAAACCGAATATGTCTCGACAACAGCGTTATCTACCGGGTCCAATTATTGCCATCTAGGTGACCCCATAAGTACGACAAAAAAAAACTTCATAAAAAACGTTTCAGCCGGTAAGGAGAAATACGGCGACAAATTTCCGTGCACTCGAATTTTATATATAAAGATAAGTGCATTTCATTTATTTTCGCATTTTAGTGGCACATTTTGTCTAGAAAAAAATTCGCAGTTTTGCTGAAAATCATTCATTTCTTATAAATATAATTCACGAAGTATTAAGCAAATTTTAAAAATCATAAGAACGCAGCCTTAAACAACATTTTGTGTGTTTGCTTTTATTAAATCATTAATTATTTCAACTCTTTATTGTAAAATTTATTAAATTAACGTATTTCCTTCACTTTAAAAAATGAAGTGTTAGGGTCTTCATGAAAGCAAATTAATTGCACAAATGTATAACAGTTGCCATTTTGAATAAAAGTTGCCCCATAAAAAAAAATGTGTGCGTTCGTATAAAGTTTTGCGACGATTGATGCTCACAAATCGAAAAAGTAAGCGTTGCCAATTCATGGTAAAAGTAAACAATATATGCCACAGGTAGTGACAAAGTGGTTGATTTACAATTTTAATACAAAGAATACAATTTCTGCAATTGATTCAATCACTTTGCTTTTTTCGCTTCTTTTCGGCATTTTGCATTATTTGTTTAGATTCAACATTCACTTGATAAATTTATGCGATTTGTGCAGTTCACAAAAACAGTTCATAAAAGTGACCACACAAGTTTATACATTTGTGCGTTTGTGCAATTAATTCGCTTTCATGAAGACTTTATTTGATTCTTACCAACTACTTACATATATTCGAGTTGTAAAATGTGTTCGCTGAACTGCATATTGCAAAAATTCTGTAAGCAAATTGGTTGCTGTTAAGCTAATTCGAATCCATTTCGACAACAACCATAAGGGAAAATAATGTCGTTGAGTGGTTGTTGTTGCAGAGTGTGATTCGAATCAATAGTCTCATCAAGAATGGATGAGAATGGTCACTCGCGTTAGTGTTTGGAAATTTTTGCGTTTTTATGCCATTTTTGACCGTCTGCGCGCAACATTCCATTTGAATGTATAACCAAAACAAAAAACATCTGTTCATGATTCAAAATCGTCGGTGTGAACGAGAATCAACTTGATTCAGTTTTGTGTGAATACAATATAAGTTCCAAGGCTAACGTAATTTTTTTTTTTTAAGTGAAACTTCTTTAGCGGCTTTGGACAAAAATTTTTATTAAAAATTTAATTGAAAAAAAAAAATTTCACGTTTTTTCGATTCTGAATCTCATGAACTACAATATGTAAAGTCATCAAATTTTCTATTGCCAAATTATAAAATTTTTTCAAAATCCACCGAAGAAGTTGGTAAATTAAATAGAAATGGCAACCAGAGAGACACACGAAGCTGCGTTGTGTTCGCTATTGTTCTACAAGTAGTTTGTGGTCAAGAGTGGGGCAGACGCCAGATGTGATGTTTTTTTTTTTGGTAAAATGCTTTTACGTGAATGCAGTACGTGAATTTTAAAAAAAATGTATTTTATCCTAAAGAATCATTGGAGGACCGGGATTCGGAACGGGATATCCATAGTGTGTTGCCTTTTCAAGCGACATGTGTGTCTAATGTTGTCCAGCAGGTTGATTGCCAATTGATTATTAGATAGAGAGATGTACATGTGACTGTGCTTGTTAATCTCGGTTGAAATGTTTTTTATATATGTACATATGCATTTACATACGATACATATTGACCTATTATCTGAGATGTTTGACAAAGACAACTTATTGATTTTAAAACGTATTTCTAAACTTTATATGCAAGATTGGATCGTCCAATTCCGACTTAGAAATGAAAAAAATAAGTATAAAATCAGTTTAGTATATTTTGCGCTAGATAGAAAAAAGTTAAAAAATGTGTAATAATTTTTATATATTTCAACAACAGCGCCACTTACCGAATTCAACTAAGAGCCATCTATGCGCATAAGTATAACAAAAAAAATTTCATCAAAATCAGTATAATCTTTTAGGAGAAAATTTATGTATAAAAACTAGCATTGCCCGGCGAGCGTTGCTACTATAGGAATGCATTGATTGCATCAATTTTTGGCATCATTTATAATGCATTGTATGACTTGCAATAATAATCACATTCAAGGTTCATCGCACCAGCAAAATATAAATGAATTATGAATAACATAAGTGTAAGCGACTAAACAACAAGATCCACGATACCCCTGACTAACTAAGAAAATCGTCAAACCCAATTATTTAACAATGGTTGTCAGACTCGATCTACGCTAAAAAGTAACCAATTGACGCCGCGCCATCATTTTTCGGTCTGTTCTATATTTTCCTTTAGTTAATTAATTATAAGCATAAAAAACACTCTCACATATACGACGACGGCTCTGACGTTTCAGAGTGTTATCATCGTGTGCTACCATCTATCAGACGACGCTAATACAACTTTCAGACTCATTGATAGGCTTATTTCGATTTGGCAGACATCTCAGTCAGACGTGTTTCGTGATTTTCGCTACGATGGCAAAAGAGCAGTATCGTTCAGTAATTCGCTTTTTGTTTTTGGACGCCCGGCAGACGTGGTTACCGGGGAAATCATTGAAAAAGTCCACGACATGATTCTCGCTGATCGACGAACGAAAGTGAGCGAAGTAGCAAAGGCCGTAGGTGTTTCGATCGGAACGGTAATTAAAATTTTACATGATAAGTTGGCGGTGAAAAAATTGTCGGCCCGATGGGTGCCGCGATTGCTCACGCTGGACAACAAGCGGATGCGGCTGTTAACTTCGAAGCAGTGTTTGGGGCAATTTAAGCGAGATCCAAAGGATTTTTTGCGTCGAGTTGTCACCGTTGATGAAACCTGGATCATTAGACACCAGAAATTAAGCAACAATGAAATCAATGGATTTCTCCCAGTGGATCTGCACCAAAGAATGTGAAGACACGGTAAGGTCATGGCTAGGATTTTTTGGAATGCGAAGGGCGCCATCCTCATGGATTTTTTAGAAAAAGGACCGCTTCGAAAAAAAATTAAAGGAGACACGGCTGCATTTGGCGAAAAAAAGGTGCTGTTTCATCACGATAACGCACCAGCACATTCATCTGGTGTTGTCTCCGCCAAACTACATTGTCGTAACTGTTCGTTCAAGGGTAAGCCTGCGGGACACCTTACGATGTCCCTAGACTGTCCTGTGTACAGTGCTATCGTTGTCAGGATGGAAGCCAGACATTAATGTTTAGTTTCCTTCAAGTTAACTGTCAGGGTGCTTATGCTGCAACGTGTGAGGTAGGTGCTATTATGTGTGAATGTGGCAGTGGAATTGCCCTGCTTCAGGAACCTTACTCAGCCTATGGTTGTGTAAGAGGACTACCTGCAGTAATTCGGGTATTTCCTGCTGTAATTGTAAATGACGTCAATATTGAATGCACATTGGTGAATTCAACTGACTATGGTGTTTGTGTGTTTCTGGTTCTTTTGGCAGGGTTTTTGTTTGTTGTATGTATTTCAAATATAGTGAGCCACTGGAGCCTTATATTTCCTATATGGACGAGGTATTACTGCTCGTGGGTGACGATCCCGTCATCCTTGGTGTTGATGCGAATGCATCTTCCCCTTTATGGTTTAGTAAAATACCTAGACATGCGTCTGGGTATTCGAACCGCACACGGGGTGAGGTGCTAGCCGAATGGGCCGTATCCCGGGATATCATAGCTATCAATGAGCCCAGTGAGGGGTATACTTTTGAAGGCCCACTGGAGAGAAGTGACATTGATGGCCCTTTTGTGAATGGGGTAGCTAATGGCAGGTTTGGGTTTGAGTGGAAAATTAGCGTGGGTGGGGTGTAAGTGATCATAATCTCATTGAGATTATTATGACTTATACCCCAGCGGTGCATGAAAGGGAGCAAGTGAATGGTTGGTTTGTGAGAAATTTAAACTGGCCATTACATAGTGTGAATGCGAAAGGCAGCAATGGAACTTCCATTGTCACGTTTCTCGGATTTGAATATAAATAGGTTATCTTGGAAGAGTGAAATGGTGGACACATGAATTGTCTGTGTTCTCCGAATCTTGCCCAACTTAGGCTTGAGTATAGTCGTGTTTTGCGAGAGTACAAGCATTTGCTTGTAAGTGTGAAAGAAAATGAGTGGAAAGCATTTCTTCAACGTAATAAGGATGATCCTTGGGGTCAAGCTTATAGGATTTGTAGGGGTAAGGGTGGACGAACTGGTGTGTGTGCTCTCCGTGTTGGTGATGCTCTGTTAACAACATGGGGAGATTGTATGAATGCTTTGTTGAATGAATTTTTCCCTAGGGCGGATCGGGTTGAGGCTTCACATTTGATGGAGTCTCCCTGTGATCGACTCCAGGATGGTGAGTTGGGGGTGGCGTTTTCGAAACTTCGTTAGAGAAAGTCACCTGGTATGGATGGATTGAATGGAGAGATGTGTAAAAGCATCTGGAAGGCCATTCCTGAATACATGAATGTGTTATATGGTAAATGCGTGTCTGAGGGATATTTTCCCAATTTATGGAAGTGTGCTAAGGTGACTGTGCTTCTGAAGTCGCCTGATAGAATAAGGAGCAATCCTCGTTCTTTTCGGGGCATCAGTCTCTTGCCGGTCCTTGGTAAGGCACTGGAAAGAGTTCTGGTAGTAAAGCTTCAAGAGAGTGTGAATGAGCAAATGTCCGATTTACAGTTTGGTTTTAGGAGGGGTAAATGCGTTGAAGATGCTTGGAGCTATGTGTCTGATTGTGTTCGGACTAGGGCGCATTTGACTACCTAAGTTGGGAAAGTGTGCTAAGGAAATTGAGTGACTGTGGTTGTCGTGAAATAGCTTTGTGGAAAAGTTATTTTTCTGGCAGGCGTGCTTGTGTCGATGGTTTATATGAAAGTTTTAGTGTGGATGTGGTTCGTGGCTGTCCAGAGGGATCAATCTGTGGTCCATTTATTTGGAACCTCATGATGGATTCTTTGTTGGTTCAGCTCGGGCTTGTGTGTAAGTGTTGTGCGTATGCTGATGATCTGCTCATCATGATTGAGGGGCAGTCGCGTTTGGAAATTGAGCGTAAGGGCGAAGAGTCCATGCGCTTAGTTTCTGAATGGGGCAATGGTGTTGGTGTTGGTGTGGCAATGTATAAGACGGTGTCAATGCTGCTCAAGGGCATGTTGGCACAAAGTCGTCATCCTGTTGTCAGACTTAGCACTGGAAGCCTGCGGTATGTTACTAAGGTTAAATACCATGGGTGAAAGAATGAATTTCATTCCTCATATTGTTCGTCTTAGAAACCGACTGCTTAGTGTGGTTGGAGGTGTACGCCGTATTTTGCGGAGTGATTGGGGCCTCAGCAGGCGTGCTGTTAGCATCATGTCTGTTTTTCGCTTGTGCGGCATATGAATCTTCTGCGTGGTGTGATGCGGTGCGTTCTGTTGTAGGCAAGAAGAAAGTTTTGTCATGCCAGAGGGTCATGATGTTAGGATGTATGCCTGTGTGCCGCACTGTCTCTACTGAGGCTTTGCAGGTTTTGTTAGGAGTTGTACCTCTTGATTTAGAAGTCAGGCGTAGAGCTATTGGCTTCAAAATCAGGAAGAGACTGCCATTGCTACAGGATGACTGGTTGTATGGTGTGGATTTGGAGAACTTAGGTCGTATTGCGTGTAAGAAGCGTCTGAATGAGTGTATTCTATCTGAATGGCAACTCAGGTGGCACAATGCTGTGAATGGGAGGGTGACATATAGGTTCGTTCATGATGTAACATTTGTTGTCGGTCGACCAGCCTTTGGTTTTAACCTTTGGCTTGGGTTCCTGTTGACTGACCACGGTTCCTTGAATTCATTTTTATATTCAAGGTCCCTAAGTGACAGTGCGGAATGCCCTTGTAACTCGACGTGTGAAACATGGCAAAATGTTCTTTGTGAGTGTTCTCTATATGACGATTTGAGAGATTTGAATGCGTTCGGTATTTTGAGTATTAATGGGGATTATGATTTTAGCCAGGCGCTCTCCAATAGTGATAGTGTTAAGTTTTTAAATATTTTTGCACGTGCAGCATTTTTGAGGCGTCGATAGTTTATTTTGAATGGTGCGTGAATGTATGAGTATGTGAGTGCATGTGTGTGTGTTTGTCCGTGAGTGTGGAACTTGTGTTGCCAAGGGTAACCAGTCCCTCAGCTTCATGACGCTGCACTGGTAGTGGCTTTGTCACGAATGTCTGACCAGAGGCATTGTCTGGTACACAGGCGTGTAGATACTAGCGGTCTCGGCCTACTATCTATGCGTCAAAGATGCTTTTTGTGACTGTGGGGGCATAGCTCGTAATTTTTAAAAGCTTTCATTTTGGCGGAAGAGGTATGAATAGACCTCGCTCCTAACAGTGAGAATTCTCCCCATGCCATCTGGGGAGACATACCATTCTATTCGAAATTGAGCTTTGTTCGAATATGGGGCACCAGGGGTGTGTCATATGACCAAGATAAGTATGGCTCGAATTTGGTACCTGCGGATATGTGTCCAAGGGGGCGTTGATTGACGTTATTCAATCCTGTGCTCGGCACCGTGATATTGAGTCTTAACGACAGGTAGTCACGTTAAACAAATCGACTTTCATGTCCACAAATGTTGTTGTTACTATGTTTTCGTGCTGATTATGGGGCACAGCTCCCTCGTATCGTGGTGGATGTGGTTTAAACCGAAATCGTGGGTAGAGTTAGCTTGCTAGCTCGACGTGGAGTTGCGTAATAGAACCAAACGTTGTGCTGGGCAGCAATGAGGTTTTGAATAGTCCTCAACTCCTCACCAAGGGGGAGTCATACTAAGTACACTAGTATGTTTCTAATTGGTACCTGCGATTAAAATTTATTATATCAATGCGGGCTTCGATTGGCGTAATTCAATTTAATGCTTTAATACATCGTGATATTAAGTCTTACAGGCAGGAGATCACATTAACCAAATGACTTTATGTGCGCAGCCCGAAATCCATCAACTGAGTTTCATCAACAAAAACGAATGCTTCAAAACAATTACTGCTTTCGTCGACACTGGTAGCCAGTACAGCATCCTGCGAAGAAGTATTGTAAGTCTAAGCGAAGCACCGCGATTCTGTTGCCAAATACAGATTAGAGGTGTTTGCTGGGGTACCCGTATACTTAATGAGGGTATGACCGCAGAAATGACCATCGACAAAACTGTTCTCAGTACAGACGTTAATATAGCAGATAACATTATTGTATGACATGACTTTTTGTTGGGTCAAGCTGTTATTACCAACGCTGACATGACCCTGATGATTACAAACGGTCTCACTATTTTCGAAATGAAATGATCCGAGTATAATCCAACGACAAACGACAAAGTATCACATTTTTTGGCAAATATTCAGAACGATCAGGATAAAGTGAGGGTCAACAATTTGCTTTCAGAGTATGCTGACGTGTTTGTAACCGGCCTCGAAGATATTGGGAAAACGGATATTTTTGAAAATAATATCGAATTGGTTCGAGAGGATGTTGTCGCACAACCACCATATCGAATTCCTGAACCAAAGCATGATAATGTAAATCGCATGATAACCGATCTATTACAGCGTGACAAAATATGCGTATCTACGTCCGAATATGCCAATCCAGTTGTGCTCATTAAAAAGGCAAACGGAGGTGACCGTTTATGTGTCGACTATCGTCGCCTTAATAAACTGATGAAGAAGGAAAACTTTCCTGTCCCCAACATCGAGGAGCGACTCCAAATAGCGGGAACTATCAAATTGTTGTATCGCCTGAGAGCCGCAAATATACTGCGTATATTACACCAGATCGGTTATACGATTTCAAGCAGTTGCCATTAGGTCTGTAAAATGCGCCGAAGTGTTAGATAAGCTTAGACACACCCTTCATGTTTTACGAACATGTGGTTTAACCCTGAATGTCGAGAAATGCAAGCTGTATAAGGTAACGATCACTTTTCTAAACATCAACTCCACCCCGGAAGCATCAGTCCTGGAGAAGTAAAGACCAACGCCATCGCAGATTTCCCAAACCCAAAAACGCCAACGATATCCGAAAATTCTTGGCCTTTGCGAACAACGATGGACAAACGAGAGATGATTCCAAGGATCGCGAGATGGTGACATCGAATTCGAGAATCCGATATTGACGTCCTTTATCTATCAGGATATGGAATGGAGCATGTCGATGCATTGTGTCGGGCACCGTACGAAAATGCCTGTGAGAAGGAAGTTACCGGCATGGATATCTTCAAACCGATAATCGACGAAGCTGATTGGCTGTTCAGTTTATAGGTACAAGACAAGAATTTACAAGTTATCAAAGCGACATGAAAACGCTGAACACGTCATCGAACTAAGCCGCCTTTATTTGAAATGTGACAACAAATTGCTTGGGGTAGTTCCCAAACAACTTTGTTTCCACATTCTTTAAAAATGCCACGACCAGGCAGGGCATATGGGTGTCGAGAAAACGATCGCTCGCATCCGAACAAATTTTTGATTCCCTCGCATGCGAAATTACGTTAAAAGCTACATAAAATCTTACGTTGGGTGCGCGTTGAATAAACAACCTGGTGGCCGTCGAGATGGACAATACCACTCTGATGATGTTTCGCCAATCCCATCCGCAACGTTACACATAGACCATTTGGGACCGTTCCCACGTAGTTCCAAATGCAACGAAGATATCCTGGTCATTATCGACGCTTTCACCAAGTTCACAATTATACGGCCTGTTAAAAGTACAGCGGCGAAAGACGTCATGTACATTCTCCTAGAGGTAACCTAGAGGTCTGCCAGAACGTGTTCGTATGGACACCGTCAAACGCATTAACGATCATCAAGCAGAGGCTAAGAAACGTTATGACATTAACATGCAAGTCCAAAGAACTACAATACAGTTGACATAGTATTGACAACAAACAAGCCGACCAGTACCTACACGACACGCAAGTTAGTACCACGCTAGGTCCTTTCATCAAGTCGAAGGTCCTAACGGTTGCCAGCCTCGAAACAAGAGGAAGAAGATCGATCTAAGCTAAAAAGTAACCAATGGACGCCGCACAATCATTTATTCATAATCTAAGTGATTATAAATATGACTAGCATTGCAAACTCATCTTAGTGAATATGAATCAATCATAATCATTAAAATGTATGTGAATATAGTACAATAGTTATCTAAAACTTTTTATTATCCATTAACAATCATGAAATACTCATTATTCATTCAAACGTTTGCTTGTATTTTCTGAGCTGTAATTATTGAAAACCTGGTATAACCATAAATTATTGTTGGCGAACGTGGGGACTACGTCAGACCACGCATTAACAAAGAGAGGGAGAGAGTTAAGGAAAAGAACATATTTTTTTTGTTTTGCTTACTTTCAAAAACATATTTGAACATTTGAATGAATAATGAATATTTCATGATTGCTAATGAAAAATACTGGTCGACAGTATTTTTGGTGCTTGAAAGATTGCAATCCTTTCTTACTAATTCGAGGTCGCTGATTTCGAATCTATCCTTAGTTTGTCTATGTCCTTTTTGTTTCTGTATAGCAAAAGAAGAATACAACTTTTTGCTATACATATTCATTCCGTATGTATTGTTCTTTTACACGCAGAATACTCGAATTGAAAAGATGAATATTTTCATGTAGGAATGTAATGAAATGCAAGAAGAAAAAAAAAAAGAAAATTAAAATGAGTTTCGTTTTTGTAAGTTGTACAGTAAATATAGCAAAACATGCATGTTAATGATTCTTGTGCCGTTTTGAATACATTCCATCACATTGTC
Source organism: Amiota albilabris (assembly GCA_037040105.1). Classification (NCBI taxonomy): domain Eukaryota; kingdom Metazoa; phylum Arthropoda; class Insecta; order Diptera; family Drosophilidae; genus Amiota; species Amiota albilabris. The sequence continues at coordinate 15,319 of JBANCV010000778.1, read as the reverse complement.
AAGTACGCACAGTTCAACAAACATCACACTGAAGTGTTAATATTCTTTATGCACTTATTTTTTGAAATATATAATAGAAAGTTTATAAGTATATATGTAATTTGTGTGAAAAAAAAAATACTAGTATATTGAAATTTACATGGTTGATGAATATGGATCAGAAACCTATTATTTTTAAATTTCGAGATGTTAACAGTGGTCCCAGTGGTTCGATTCGGCTGATAAACAAATGTGCTGCGTATGGTAAAAAGAATGCTTCAGTTTTCTACCTCAAAAACAACATACAGACAGGCGGACATGGCTAGATCAACTTTATGAGGTATTACGATGTCTCCTTCTATGCATTACAAACCAAATGACAAACGTGAAGAGAATAACAAGAACGCTCATAAATTTGGATCTGCTATAACTACAGTGGCTCCCAGCTTATTTCGTGCAGCAGCACATTGAATCTTTCCTTAACTAATAATGATATCGAAAAAATTTGAATGCAGAATTGTATTTAAATAATAGTATTCATTTTAAAAGGACCAAAAAATATTCCTCTTTTCACAAATGCAGAAAATGCAAATATACACGAAAAAAAAAGGTTACAGTTTATTTCGTGCAGTCACTTTTGGTAGTGGATGTAAATAAACAGTTGCATCGTAGACCACCATTTTTTTGTCTATTATTTATTGTATTGTCTTTCGCAATTTCTTTTTCTAAAAATTTACGTTAATTGCGATTCCAAACCCAGATACATGCGTTCAATTAAAATGTCTCCACGAACCAGCTTAGAGAAACATGTGTTGATCATAACTTGTTTCAGAAATGGAGTTAGCTAGCGGAAAATATCTGAAATCGTAGACTTAAGTCCCAGCACAGTCCAGAGCACAATGGAAATATTTTTGCACGAGAATAGGATAGTGGATAAAGGCCGAAAAGCGCCCAATAAGATTTTTTCCGACTACGATAAACTCATAATTGTCCGAAAAATTAAGATCAACCCTAAATTATTGGCACCAAAATTGATCATGGAGGTAGAGGATGAATTGGGGAAGAAATGCTGTGCAAAAAAAGTGAATCGAATGTTGTGGGAGGAAGGGTTTAATGGTCGAGTAGCACGCAAAAAACCTCTTATCTCAACAAAGAATCAGCAAGTTCGGCTTAAGATTGCCAAGGAGCACGCGGCGAAGCCAACTTCTTTCTGGGAAGATATCATATTTGCAGACGAGTCCAAATTTAAAATTTTTGGCTCTGACGTGTAAAACAATGTGTGGCGTAGGGCAAATACAGAGCTATAAAAACAGCATCAACTGTGCCGCATGATGGTGGAAGTGTCATGGTTTGGGCCTGTAAGGCTGCTTAAGGAGTCGGAGGAATAATTTTTATTGATGAAACAATGACAAAGGAGATGTACCTAAACGTACTTAAAGAAAATTTGATCCAGAGTGCTGAACTCTTGGGCCTACGAGAGCGTTTTCGGTTCTACCAAGACAATGACCCAAAACACAAAGCAGCTGTTGTGCAATCTTAGCTGATTTGAAATAACGTAACGTAACGATCTAAAAATTGCCATGGTCGAAGAATGGCAAAAAATATTCCCCCAAACCACCCAAAAACTTGTTGCTTCAATGCGAAATAGATTGAAGGATGTTGCAAAACAGAATGGAGGTCAAACCAAATATTAACATTTAAGTTTTAATTTTTTTTTTTTTCAGTTTCAGTGTAGTGCACGAAATCAGCTGTGACCTTTTTTTACCAGTATTTTTTGTTTATCATTTATATTTTTTTATAAGGTACTTGAATGATTTTAATATAATGAATTAATAATAAAACAAAAACTGAATTTTTATATAAAATCATATGATTTTAATTAAAAGGAGAAATTTAAATATACAATTTTTTCAATAAAAAAATATTAGTATTGAATCAATGTAACAATTGTATTGCTAGGGGAGAATACTTTGAATAAGAAATTTTTTCAAATATCAGATATTTTGTTTTAATCACGTTTTTCCGTACTACTGATAATTGTTGCAACATGTACATATGTAAGATTTGGTTCGATCAAAGTTTATTTTATTTTTTTCTGTTTCATAAAATATTTCTCTTACCAGATATAATAACAGAATGAAGATATTGTTGCTGTTTGTGAGCTTGGTTAAGTTTTGGATTTTTGTACAACAAATTCTTACTATTATTAAATCAATGCAAAGCGCAGTTTACCACGTTAAAACTTGGAATAAACTATTATTAGCTAATAAACTATCTTCATTGATTTTATATTTATCACAAAACAATTAAAAAAAAAGAAAATTAATACTTTTTATAAATTAATTTTTGCACCTTTTATAATACTTTGCGTTGGTTTTAAATTTAAATATTTTGAATAACATATATGTTTTCCAATCAAACGTTTTCATAAATAAATAATACGAAAAATTGCTTAGTTTGGTTTTACCATAGCTTCAATTTCACATACATATGTAAGTTACACTTGAGTATAAATACCACTTTCTAATATTTCATCGCCTTATAATTAAATCATTTGCTTTCAAAACCAAGTTATGTGGTGTATGGAAGCTTTGGTTCACTAAACTAAGCGGGCCTTTGTAAGTATATTTGACATCACTCCCATCAAAATTTATAAATTACAAAAAATCTGTTCCATTTCTTAATATATTGAAATTTACAAATCGATTTAAATTAAAAATTAATTAACACAAAAATATTGTTGGAAAAAGAGGAGGTTCTATCTAAAAGATTTATTAAAAAAAAAAAAAAAAAGAATAAAAAAAACATATTTAAATTATGAAGAAAAAAAGATATTAGATTTTATTTTTTATTAGCAGATATACGTATAGATATGCGCATTTCTGAACCCGTTAATAATGAACCGACTATATTAACTGACGAAGTCCAAGGATTTTTTAACTTTTGTTTGTTCATTCGTCGTTTATTCACGTTTACCATTTATTATTACTTTACTGTTGGTCGTTTTGTAAATAACTGAATTCGACTGAAAATCAGTGGGAAATTTTTCTGCAGTGAAAATCACTTTTTCATATACTCATAGTTACACGCACACACGTGCAGAGATATTTGTGAAAGCGAAGAAAGCAAACAAAAAAATATTTAATAGCAACAAGAAGCTTTCTCTGATTTGTTTTGTTTTATTTTGCTTTATCCGTCCTGTCATCTTTCTCTTTAACACTATTTTACTCTTTCTGAACTTGGTTGTTTTATTTTTGTTGCTTTTAAGTTTTTTTTTTTTTAAATTGGAAAAGTGTGTTTTTATATGACATAAGTGTAGTATTTTATTAGCAATGAAACAAAATAAAGTGGAGGGGAAAGTGTAAAACGAGCTTAAAGAGAACAAATGCTTTTATTAAGCTTTTTATACTCTTCACGCAGTGAATAGTATTCTAAGTTTGTCATAAAGTTTGTAATGAGACATCGGAGACCCCATAAAGTATAAATATTCTTCATCAGCTCGACGAGACTTAGCCATGTCTATCTGTATGTATTTAAACTATACCCTCAGTTTTTGAACTAAAGACCTGAAATTTGGCACGAAGCCTTCTAATCGCCATACGCAGTCGGAATCAGCTGAATCGGACACTAGGAGGGGTACCTCCCTTACAAACCCCATACTTAAATTTATGCTCTTATTAGAAAAACTTTTTAGATTTTATGTTATCGAACTGAAATTTGGATACTATAACCCATGTTCATAAACCAAATAAATTTCAATATCGTAGAATTTCTGGTTCGCATAGCTCCCATACAAATAACGTTTTCTATGGGATGCATGAAGAGTACAGCATCTTTGGCATAGTCGAAGATACCCTTCTTTCTGGTTTTATTTTCAAAAGTCCTGCGTGGGTGCTTCTATTAGAGTGCATAAAAATAAGAGAGCTTCAAAGCAAAGTGAGTAAAATGCTTATAGTAGATCTGTTGTTGTCACTCATATAAAAGCTGTCACAAACATATACATACAGTTCGTCACATAAATGTTTGCATAATTAAAACTTGCTGTAAAATCAATCCTTGTTGAACAAAATGTTAAAGTGTAGTTTTTAGCGGAATTTTTCATTTTGCAGACTAAACAGAAAAGTTCTTTTCTTTTGTTTCTTTGTATGGATCCAACAAATTCAATACTTCTACAGTGAGCTTTCTTTTTAATTCTCCATTTGCTATGTTTTTCTTTGATCCGGTTTAGAAGGCCAATAGAATCATTCACTGACCATCTAGTGTTCACGCAGTGAATAGTATTATGGAGTTTGAGAAACTTTTTTGGTTTTTCTGCTATCGAACTTTTATTTGAATACTATAAGTGTCTGACCTATATTCATCAACCATGTAAATATCAAAGTATTAGGAGTACTGGATCGCATAGCTCACATGCAAATATTGCGGTCACAAGGTTGATGTAGTATGTATACTGACTGTACCAAAAATAAGTCAAAGCAATATTGTAATATATTTATGTGATCATGTACAGAAGCGTCGGCCAAAACGTTTTCTAGGGGATGTGTGAAGAGTAGTACAGATTCGGCATAGCCGAAGTTACCATTTTTTGGTTTTTATATATTATTATCATGATAAAATTTGTATATGGTTGTGATCCGATCTTTAGAAGACATATAATCAACAGAATTTCAAATTTTGCATCCAAATGAGTGTAATCATGAAAGAGTATGAGTGTATTTTAGTTTTTCCCACGATCTTTATGTTTATATAATAGAATCTCTGATAGGCATATTATTAGATTGTATAATGATAACAATAACATATCAATAAGTCTGTATTCCAGACAGGCCATTTTGACATTTTGATGTACAGCTGGTTTTTGTTTTGATTACACATTCAAATGGAACATTGACACGCAACAAAAAAAGAGGAAAACTGTCGATCATGACATAAAATAAGCAGAAATTGCCCAACAGTAATGCGAGTGATCGTTATTAATTTTGTTATCATTCGAATCAAGGTTTATGAATTTTATGGTATGCGCTAGTGTTGGGTTGCTTATGACTGAGTTAACAAAAATGAGTTACTCCCTAAACTATTGTTCATTCAATATTGTTTTTTTGTTCACTTTTTCTTTTTTGTTCACTTGTTCACTTGGACTTAGTTGTTCTTTTTTACTTAGTTTTTCTTTTTGGTTCAGTTGTTCTTTTTGGTTCAGTTGTTCTTTTTTACTCATTTTTTTTTCTCTTGTTCTTTTTAACTCACTTGTTCTCTTCGCTCAATTGTTCCTTTTGCTCACTTTTACATGTAGAATAGTAGTTTTCTCTTATTTGTGTTTTGGTTCTTTTTATTTTACGCACCTAGCATGAACAACTGAAAAGTATTCATGAAATCATAATAGAGACTTGCATGAATGCACTTTTCTTATATATGGCAACATATGAGTAGGAATGATGCATGAATGCTTTCAGAATGGCATATGAAAGTATTTAGGAAGGCACTAGTTCGTAAGTGAGCAAGTGAACAACTGAGCAATGTGAGCGAGTTGACTCACTTAAAAAAAAAAAGAACAAGTGAGCAGCGCTTACCAAACACTAGTATGTGCAGAGAATCATCTATGAAAAGAAAACGGAAATCACACAGAAGCTGTGTTGTGTTCGCTGGTGAACTAGTTTGTTGGCAAGAGGGTTGGAGACGGCAAACGTAAACACACAACATCAAGAATGGCACGCCACAGAAATCAAAACCAACAAAGCTAGTGAAATATAAAACAACAACCCACTAAAGTTTTCAGCGACGGGAGTTTTGCAATCCTCTCGACAAAACTGTGGCTGTCACAGCAGTCCGAGAGGTTTGAGTGTTTTTATCCAAAAACCAAACCGCTTGTTGTTTGTATTAATAGTGCTGTCAGCATATAAAAGCATTGCTATAAAATTTGTTATCCTCTTTATTATTAGTATTTTTGATAAAAAAAAAAACGGTACTAACGTGTCTGACCATTAAAGATAAATTAAGAAGTCTTTGTAAAAGAAAAATTTTAAAAATTTACATGACAACTCTACTGTACATTAATTCTGTCGTGACCTGTGACCGCTGTATTTTTCAGCTGTATTTTTGTTTTTATCACAAATTTTTGCTACAAGAGATTGATAAATAAAACCTATTAGACATAAAATGTCTGCGGCTTGCTTAATGATAATTAATTTCTTACGGAGAAATGAATTGAGAGAAGAAAAACATAATGGAATCGTCTTAGATACATGTTGTATGCTTTGTTTCTTCTTCTCCAAAAAGTGATACAATTGAAGAATAGAGATTCTTTTCCCGTATTTTTATTTCTTCATTTATTAAATAAATATATAAGTATTAAAAATACTAAAAAGAAATTTTGGAAAATATAACAATTTAATTTTTACACCATCTTTAAGTCGTTCGACGTTGTTGTTTTTATATTTTCGAACACGTTTGTTACTTCTGATTGCCTGAGAAATAAATTGGAATGTGCATGTTCACTTTGGTGAACCGAATTTAATGTTCCGTCATAGTTTCTGTTGCAAATCAAAAACATAACATTAATAATATTTTCGGAAAAGAAATTAAAAGTTCATTAATATTTAAGTAGCACATCATTCAAATTAAAAATAAATTCTTTTTGTAGTACATACGAAATGTAGCCTATTATAATAAAAATAACGAGCACAAAATACAAACACCAGTTTGTTTATAAAAGAAAGTAGGCAAAAGATATAATTAAACTGAAAAGAAGATGTTCTTCGGCTTTGCCAAATCTGTAATACTCTTCACGTAGAAAACGTTTTTGTCTAGGCTCCTGTAATTGAGCACGCAAAAATCATACGATATTGAATTGAATTATCTTTAGCTCTACCCTAAGTGCAGTCTTTCAATATCAACAAATCGCCAAGCACATCTTAATACGTATAACAATTATGTCTATAAAAAATATATGTTCCAACATAAAGTAAGAAAAAAACTATGTACGTAGCCCGGGAAAAATAAAAAGTTTCCTTGCTTTTTGAACAAAGTGCGTACGTACTGCGTTTCACTATTGAGACCACAATATTTGTTTAGATGCTATGTCCTTCATTAACCCTATGATCTTGAAATTCACATGGCTTGGCAACCACTTATGGTGTCCAAATTTAATTTTTTAGGATCATGATATTTACACGCTTTTAAAAATGTTTCAGACACCTATAGTATTCAAATTGCAGTCCGATAACACAAGAAACAAAAATGATTTTGTAATAAGAACATGAATATGAATTTGTGCTTGTGTGGGTACCCCTATAGAGGTCCGACTCCGCAAATTCCAATAAATATGCAGCGTAAAGCTCCAAAACTAGGGGACTAGTTTGCATACATACAGATAGACGGGTTGGCTAGATCAACTCATCTCGTCACGCTGATCAAGAATATATATACTTTTTGGGATCTCCGACATCTCTTTCTGTCTGTAACAAACTTCATGACAATCTTTTAATACTATTCACTGCGTGAAGATGATGTCAACTTTACAATATATGAGTCAAAACTCATAAATCGTTTTTCTCAAAACATCATTTTTCAAGTTGACTGACTAACCAATTTTTATGAAACTTGATTCTTTATAGCATTAACATCTATATGAATTTTCAGTATTATTTCAGAAAAACATATTTTGTATTTTTCAATGACTCCTCCCAAAAATTTTTACTTTCTATTGGTCCATCTCCATTTTATAAATGTGATTAGTAACATAAAAAAGTTCTTCAAGCGTCAAAATGTCTTTGCTGATATAATATGATTTCAGTGAACACATGAAAAAAAAAGGATAGACAAAAATACATATGTATATTTAAGTGTACGATAATTACATTTTTATGCTATTATGAAAATATTTTTGGCAAAAAGAATAACTACAAACTAATAACGTTTGCAACATAATGTAATAACATTACAATATTCAAAATAATTTAAAAAATTGAAGATATTCCAATATTATATGCTTAGCCAACACCTAACTACTTAAGTATATAAAATTTAAAAGAATAAATTTTAAAATAGATGTCTCCCAAATTGAACTTCTTTTGCTATAAACTAATAGACTCGGCGAACTTTTTACCTCCTTTCCTTCATTCAAGATCTTTGTGATGTACAACATTTTAGGTTTTGTTGTCAGGATTAAACTCCAATGACAAATCGGTTGGAATCATTAGAATTCTCGGAATGGGAACTTTCTCACCTTTGAATTTTCCCCTGAGTATCGTCGCGTGAATCACATTGCCCGCTCACTAACAAACGCGTTCAGTTACGGAGTTTTGGTTGGTTAAGATTTTGAAGCATGACGATAACTGAGCCAACCTATAGTTGTAAGTTTTACGGTGGCAAGCCAGGCAGATCTAATGAGATCAAAAATTCAGTTGGATATTTGGTTGTTTATGAATCCGCTTGGAATATTAAACAGACATCTCACATATGGATATGAAATGTCGAAATCATTTTTATTAAAAAGCATTATTTGACAAAAGGAGACTTGATTGATTTTAAAATATGTCCATAAGCTTTATATAGAAAATTTTATTCATCAAAGTTTTCATCACCAGTGTGGACTTTTCCGATTTTGTAATAGTTATTCTGCTATTTCGGGCGGAAACAAATCTAACTAATCAAAAATTTTAAAAATTGGTTCAGCCGTTCTTTAGTTATAAATGGTGTAACACACACAACTTTCTTTTATAAATATGGAGGATAGATAGATGAAATGAGGATCTACAAAAATGCATTTTATAAGATTTTTAAAATAGGGAAATTTATCTTTCAATACCTAACTATTTACTTCAAAACTATTATAAATGAGTCAGTCAATGAATGGACCTATCGATCGTTAAAAACTATTACAGGTTATATAATGTAAAAATCTTAATCTATAAGATTATCTTAATTGATTAACATAAGATAAAATTTATCAACAATGTCAAATTTGTTCATCTCTACACCAGAAAAACATTTTTTTAAAAAATTAATTTTCTGTATTAGGAGGGTTGCTGGTTAAGTCTTGAGACAGACAAATAATAACAAATATGTATCATCGAAACTGACATTATTGTTTTTCAAAATATTCTCCTTGAAGATCAATACAATTTTGCATGCGATTGAACAAATTTTCGAAGCACTTTTTCCAATCAGAATGAGGTGTCTCCAAAACATGTGTTTTAAACGCATCAACCGCTTCTTCAGGCATTGGTAAACTTTGACCTCGCAATTTATTTTTCGTGTGCGGGAGTAAAAAGAAGTCATGGGGTGCCACATCTGGACTATAGGGCGGATGACCCATTAATTCGACGTTTTGAATGCTTTGCGCGATGGTCAAATTATGCGGTATCCAACGCGAACAAATATTTTTGTTCATGCAATATTGAGTGTATGCGAGTGGAACGAATGCCCAAACATGCCTCAATCTCACGGTAAATCACATGGATGGCGATTTTGCAATATCAGTTCAAGCACGTCATCAATGTTTTGTGGCACAACAACAGATTTTGGACGACCTTCACGAAATTCGTCCTGGAGAAAACTACGACTACGATTGAATTCAGAAAACTAGCGAAACACGGTGCCCCTGGATGGTGCTTCATCACGAAAAGTCGAAGCGAGTTGATCGGCACACTCTTGTTAAGTTAATCCACGTCGAAAATCATAAAAAATCATTGTTCACGATTTAATTCCATTTTTTAGCCGAAACGAGTTTTTATAGTCACTGTAAACAATACAAATAGCACTCGTTTAACAAAATCTTCTGAGTGCATTTATCATTAAAAACGACAAGCTTTACGGTATCAATGTCAGATTTGACATTACATTAATACATATTCTGATAGTGATGAATGTTTATACTCTTCACGTGAGTGAATAGTCTTATAAGTTTGCTATTAAGCTTGTAACACACAGAAGGAGACACCGCAAACAACATTAAGTATATATATTTGTGATCAGCTAGTCCCACAGTTTTGTACATTGGTTTCTTTTTATCTCGGACAAATTATTTGCCGGAATGAGCAGAATCGGACCATTGGGAGGGGCACCCCCATACAAACCACAATTTCAAATTAATGTTCTAATTAGAAAAACTTTTTTATTTATTGTTCGATCGAACCGAAGTTTGGACATTATTAGTTTCTTTTTTGTCCATATCCCACCAACCGTGTAAATATCATGATCCTATGGCTACCAGGAGGGTACCTCCCATACAAGCCCCAATTGAAAAAACTTTTTTGTTTTTTGTGTTATCGAAATGAAAACTGTGGGATTTTCGCCCATATACATAAGCCACTAAGATTTCAAGACTCTCGGACTATCAGGAGGACAACCTCCCATACAAGCCCCCTATTCAAATTCATGTTCTTATTAGATAAACTTTTTTGTTTTTTATGCTATCACCTTGAAATTTGGACACAATAAGTTTTGTATTCATTATTCATGTCATTTTTCATTTATTTAACCCTTCCAAAAAATAGGATTTGTCGAACTCTCGAAAATACGCCTCTGTCTCGGCGATGGCTTCCTCGTTTGAGCTACATTTTTTTCCCGCGAGCCATTTCTTCATGTTAGGGAACAAGAAAAAGTCGCAAGGAGCCAGATCGGGTGAATACGGGGGGAGCGGCAACGATTCATAACGCAAATCGTGCAGTTTGGCGAAGACAACACCAGATGAATGTGCTGGTGCGTTATCGTGATGAAACAACACCTTTTTTCGCCAATTGCGGCCGTGCGTCCTTTATTTATTTGTTGAAGCGGTCCAATAACTCACTGTAGTATTGTCCAGTGATCGTTCTTCCTTTTTCTAAAAAATCCATGGGGATGACGCCGTTCGCATCCCATAAAATCGTCGCCATGAGCTTACCTGCCGATTTCCGGCTTCTTTGGTGCAAATTCACCGGGAGAAATCCATTGTTTTGATTGTTGCTTAGTTTCTGGCGTGTAATGATGAATCCAGGTTTCTTCAATGGTGACAGCTCGACGCAAGAAGTCCTTCGGATCTCACTTAAATTGCGCCAAACACAGCTTCGAAGTTAACAGCCGCATTCGCTTGTTGTTCAGCGTGAGCAATCGCGGCACCCATCGGACCGACAATTTTTTCATCGCCAACTTATCATGCAAAATATTAATTGCTATTCCGGTAGACACACCTACGGCCTTTGCTACTTCGCGCACTTTCGTTCGTCGATCAGCGAGAATCATGTCGTGGACTTTTTCAATGATTTCCTCGGTAACCACGTCTGGCGAGCGTTCTGGTCGATTCTCATCAAAAACGGATGTTCGCCCACGTTTCAATTCGTTGAACCAATATCTAACTGTGGTCATAGATGGCGACGTGTCCCCATAAACAGCATTCAACTTTGCTTTTACATCCTCGCATATTTTTCCATCCAAAACCATAAACCGAATTACTGCTCTTTTTCCATCGTAGCGAAAATCACGAAACACGTCTGACTCGGATGGCTGCCAAATCGAAACTAACCTATCAATCAGTCTGAAATTTGTATTAGCGTCGTCTGATAGATGGTCAGCACACGATGATAACACCTACTTCACTCAGGAACGTCCTTTATCTTCAAACACGGGTACTGAACGAACCACCCTCGTATTTGTAAATGATCTGCTTCGGCAACAACTTTGAGAGTGAAAAAATGCCAATTATCTGTGTTGAAATATGTGGCAGTAAAACTATTACATTGTTGAGAGTATATATATATATATTTTCCCAGTTCCTAGGTGGAACACAGGGCCTCAACAAACAAGTTATAATTCATTGGGAGTAGTTGGCCGCTTATTCCACGCTGCTTTAGTCGCCAATGTTAAATTTCCGCACAATTACAAATTCGTATCGCTATAGTTCGTCATTTGTATCGCACCAATTATCATGCCGGTTTCCTTAGACAAACAATTTGGCTAACGAACGCACGTCATGAATGCAGCACAATTGTCAGAAATTGAGTAGATTGCTTTCACTAACGACGAAAATTACTAACGCAGGGAATGAGCAATCTTCCAGCTGATAGATTACAAGGTCATCGGCCATTTGAAAGAAGTGGAGTCGACTTGTTTGTGCCAATGAGAATTTCTTTAGGAATTCGTGGGAAGCAACCTATAAAAATGTATATAGCATTGTTCATCTGCTTTGCGCGAATTAGAGATCTTTCTGCTAATACTTTTATTTTGTGTTTATCCAGATTTGTTGGCCACCGTGGTCCCATTGAGAAATTATACTCCGGCAATGCTATAAATTTTGTGGATGCTAATCGCGTTTACAGGACTTTAAGCATCAATTGGGACAAATTTGAATGCTCTCACAGTCTATGCTGTAATGCATCGATTCGTATTCATCCCGCCAAGGTCTCCTCACTTCTGAGGTTTATGGAAAGCTGCCGTAAAATCAGCTAAGCACTTGTTGATGTCGGAAACGCTCTTCTCAAGGAAGACGAGCTGCAGACAATTCTTGTGGAGTTTGAAGCAGTGCCTAATTCGCGGCCGATCGTGGCAAACCGTAGCAACCCAAGCGATGATTAGGCCATAACGCCAGTTCACTTAGTTGTGGGAACTTCGTTTGCAACACTGCCACCCGCATGTGTTAAGCAACCATAGACGATATGCAACGGTGGCAACTTGTCTCAGCTATCAAACAACGTTTCTCGCGAGTCTATATACGCGACTACCTCCTGGGTTTCAAACAACGTCTAAAATAGAACAAGGAGTCAGGCAATCTAAAAGTTGGCACAGAAGTGGTTATTCAAGTAGACAACCTGCCACCTCAATTCTGGTTAATTGGAATCGTTCCAGGACCTGATGGAAAGATTCGAGTTGCAGTAGTCAAAACCAAGTCAGGTTTTTTCAAACTGACTGTTAAACGTCTTGCACCATTACCACTTGATTGAAGCACTGCGGCCAAATGTTAATTACATATTAGTATTAAGTATATTCTTGCTATTTATTTTGTATTTTCTCTTATTTTATATGTGCTCTTTAATTTGTATTTGATCTTTCTTTTGTTCACTTGGCTAAAACAACATTGTATAATTCAATACTAGTAATAAAAAGAATAACAAATTTAATTTAAGACAAGCAACAAGCAGTTTGGTTATTGGATAAAAACATTCAGAAATATGAAACCTCTCGGATGTCTGTGACACCTGCAGTTTTGTCGATAGGATTGCAATACTCACGAAAACACCAGAGTGACACCTCTGAATATTATATTATAGATTGTACAGATTTAATTTGTTAGAATTTGCAATATGTGAACAGATTGGGATAAATGCAGCTTGCGAAATAAAAACTTCGCATTGGTTGGGTTTTTTGGCATTCCAAATGATTAAGACTTGAGCTTTGAATGCTTAAGAGGTGATGTGATGTACAAGTTGCACGGTATAGATCTAAGCGAAGCCTTATGTATTATTGTTTATTAATGGCAAAATATTGTCAACTAAAAGAATGTACACATAAAGAATGATGAAAAAAGTACAACAAAATTATGTAAAAACAGCTTAAAACTACATAAAATTAATAAATCAATCTCTGACTCGGTGGTGGAAATTTAATTGTTAAATAGCGAGCTGTGCCTCACTGTCATTTAAAGTCAACGACATAAAAGTAGTAGTAGTAGGAATGGTAATCCAGTTCAGCTATCCTGCAGAGATTACCAAAACGCGAAGGCAGCGAAGTTTGATGGTATTAAGCGCAAAAGGCGAGATCTCTGGTGAGAGTTTTTTCGAGTCACACTTGCAGTATCAACGTGGGTAAACCACCATTGATGGCTACAATTGCAGTATTATCAACAATCGTGTTAGACAAAGAAGGGATAGTAAATCCAGACAACTTGGAAGCAGATGCTGTACCTATGAGAGAGATATTCTCCGATCCAAGGGGGAAAGGAGAAGAAATAGAACCAGCTATCACTCCATCTGTGAGAGGAGGATGAGATGTGGGAAGGTGTGATTCGAAATGATACTTACTCAATAAATGCACTCCCGAATCAAAACCAGTTGAAAGTTGCTTCACAGCACTATTCAACTTAATGTATCCATCACTTACAGTGGTACACATAAATGAAAAGTCTAATTGCCTCTTAGAGCAGGATGGACAAGAGCATGTAAAACTGCCACAGACAGTTTTTGATCTACTCACAACACTATCATGATCTCTGCCAGTCAATTCTGCACACTTCAAATGACAAATATTATCATTAGTAGCCAACAACACGGCACGGCACGTTGTGAGTGAATTTCAAATGATTTTTTATTCTTACACGAAACGTGTCAACAATTAATTTTAAAGTAAAAAATAACAATAATTAGAGCTCACTTTGACTAACACACAAAAATTCCCTTAAAATTCACGAATCGACAAGAATAAAGGTATCTTCGGCTATACCGAAGATGTAATACTCTTCACGCAGCCCCTGGAAAACTTTTTATGTATGGCTCTACGATCCAGTAATCCTAGGATCTTGAAATTTACATGGTTAATGAATATGAGTCAGAAACTTATTGTGTCCAAATTTTAAGGTAATACATAAAAACATACAAACTTCATGACAAAATTATAATACTATTCACTCCCGTGATGAGTATAAAATGCTCAGAATTACCCTTAAACAACACCTCCTTTCATTTTTTTTTCATAACTATTTGTAAGATAATTTTTGTGATATTATCGAGATCAGGTCGGTAAGTCATACGAAGAGCATTCTTTTAAAAGTACTGATGGTTAGTGCTTTTCAAAAATATAGCCCTATAGTGAATTTTGACTGCTTAAAATAGGCTGTTTAAAAACTAGTTGTTTACACTGTTTTTTTTAAACAGTCAGCTGTGTTTTTTTAAAGTTTTAGCTAATTGTGAGAAATTATTGTAAAATATATTTTTTTCAGGAAATATTTGATTTAAATACATATACAGTATATGCACATAATTCCTTCAGCTCATATTTTCTTCCTTGCTGCTTTTTTGTATTGTTTTATTTATCTTAGTAAAATTAACAGTACACAAAAGTAATAATAATTTTTAACTATATACACTGCCTCCAGGCGAGGAGAAAAAAAATTGATTTAAGCAATCAAGGCTATAAGATAAGATAAAAGACATGGTTAAGGGAATTGGGTGGAAATAATATTGCGACTGGATTAAAGGCACCAAAATTTTTAGCTGTTGAATTTTGTATGTCTTTTTTTTGAGATACAAGTATCAAATCTGGAGTTAGAGATGGATAACACTTTTTCAAACACTTTCTCCTATATACAAGGTGTGTATTAAAAGTTTCCGAACTTTTCTGGCAGGGCATTTTCTGGTGCCGCCATCTTTGTGTGAGT
>JBANCV010000777.1:0-26101 GCA_037040105.1 Amiota albilabris | reverse complement strand
CTCACACAAAGATGGCGGCACCAGAAAATGCCCTGCCAGAAAAGTTCGGAAACTTTTAACACACACCTTGTATAATGTTTTATATTGCGTAAAAATTTCATTTTAATAGCTTACGTTCTCTCCGCATTAGAAAAGAATATTTCTTCTATAAGTAGCCAATTTGTAAGTAAATTGAAAACTTTCAATGCGAAATGGTGTTTTTTTAGTTATCGCATTATGACAACTAACTGAACTTTCAAGTAGGAAAGTAACAATAATAATATTTGGAATTAAGCTTAAAACTAATCCATATCTAACCCTCTGGGGGAAATTTATTTGCTAAATAGCTTGCTATACCCGTACTCTCAGCTATTTGTAATTAGACAAAAAAATAATGTAGTCGGGATGGGTGAACCAATGTGATCCTATCAATTAAAGAGCAAATAAACCGCTGTAATGATGATCTTGTACATACCAATTCTCTTGCTATAGCTCTCAACTCAAATAATTGCCCGATAATGTTAAAAAAGCTCCACCGTTTGGATTTACGTTATAGATTTTAGAAATTAATAATGTGTTATATATTATATAGCCTACTAGGCACGACTAGGTACACAGAATTTAAGTTGTCTCAAAGGGCCTAGGCAAAACAAAGATTTTCAGAAGTGTTATAGTAACATGTATAAATCATCTAAGTTTGGTAATAACGGGACGCAGCCCAGATAAAGTAAACATGTATGTATGTATAAAAGGAAACGGGATGCAGCCCAAATAAAGGTTTAGTAAATGAAACTATGTACAGCACATTTACAAATAACGGGACGTTTACTTAGATATAACATAAATACTTATTCTATGCCTATTGCATTTTTAAATGAAAACGACTTTATTGTTTTTCAAAATATTCACCATGATGATCAATGCACTTTTGCAATTGTTCAAACCATTTGTTATTGCAGTTTTTCCATTCCTCTTGAGACACTTACAAAACATGGTTTTTGAACGTTTCAACTGCTTCTTCTGCCCTCATAAATCGCTGATCATGTAGTTTACCTTTGATATTCCGGAACCAAAAGTACCAAATTAGGACTGTACGGAGGATGAGTCATCAATTCGATGTTTTGACTGCTCAAAAATTCACCTGTTTGGCGAGATGTGTGAGAGCTCGCATTGTCATGATGTAGAATGATTCGTCTTTGCCGGTTGGTATTGTGAATTTCTCTGAAGACTTCCGGTAAACAAATGGTCGTGTACTTCTCAGAATTTACCGACCTACCTTGCTCAAGCGAAACAGTGGTCACATGACCCATTCGACCGAAGAAACAAGTGACCATTTGCCTCGCAGTGCTTCGAGCGCGAAGAACTTTTATTGCGTTTGGCTAGTCTTGGAACACCCACACGGGTGTAGCTGTTTTGTTTGCGGTTCATAAGCATGTATCCATATTTCATCACCTATCACGATTTTATACACGCCTTTTGAAGCAACACTCCAAATATTTTTATATTTTAAGTGTTCATGCAAAAACGAATGTATTGAAATGGAACTAATGTGCAAGGAGGCCTCTATCTCACGATATGTCACATGACTACCTAGCATCATCGGTTCATGCACTGCATCGATGTTTTGTAGCATAACCGATTTTGGACGACCTGCACGGAATTCGTCGGTGAATGAACTGCAACCTCTATTGAATTCAAAATACCAGCGATATACTGTGCTTTTTGATGGTGCTTTATCGCCATATAAAGAACTGAGTTCATCGACATATTCTTGTTGAGATAATCCACGTCGAAAGTTGTGAAAAATTATACAACGAAAACCTTCTCTTGAAATTTCCATATTTTTGCCAAATTGATTTTCTTAACTTACTGTAAATGAAACATATAGCACTTGTACATCAAAATGTTGTGAGCACGTTTATGCTAAAATATGTCAAACTTTATTGTGGTGTTGTCAGATTTAAGCTATTGCCAATTGTGTTGTCAGATCCCGAAATATAAATAGTACCCTACGTATTTCTTATTACTATCTTAGTGTAGTGTTCATCTTTGAACACTGTAAAAATAAGGACTTTTTTTATGACTATTGTTTCCTGCTACTGTTTTAATGAGGTGTTCATATTCGAACAAGAAGGCATAATTAGTTTTGTGAAGATGTGTTCGAATGTAAGGGAGAACTAGTAGGAATTACACTAACAGTCGATCGATGATTTCTTCGTGTTGCTCTAAATTCATGAACAACAACACTATGAAAAATGTTGTCAGGGACAATAATTTTAAAGGAATAATTTTAAGGGCAATACCCCAAGGATTTGAAAACTTAAATTAAACTTAATTAAACTTAAAAAGTAGTAATGTTAAAATTTAATTTCGCTACAGTAGAAGAAACAACTCATCACAGGTTGTGTTTGCAAACAACATAGATAGAGGGAAGATCAAAATCATGATTCCCAAAATGATTTGATGATGAGTAAAGTTAGTGTTATCATCGTGTGCTGCCATCTATCAGACGACGCTTGTACAAATTTTAGACTGATCGATAGGTTAGTTTCGATTTGGCAGCCATCCGAGTCAGACGTGTTTCGTGATTTTCGCTAAGATGGAAAAAGGGCAGTATCGTTCAGCAATATGCTTTTTGTTTTTGGATGGGAAAAAATGCGAGGAGAAAAAAGCAAAGTTGGATGCTGTTTATGGGGACACGTCGCCATCTATGACCACAGTTAGATATTGGTTCAATGAATTTAAAGGTGGGCGAACATCCGTTTTTTATGAGGAGCGATCAGGACGCCCGGCAATTATGGTTGCCGAGGAAATCATTGAAAAAGTCCACGATATGATTCTCGCCGATCGACGAACGAAAGTGCGTGAAGTAGCAAAGGGCGTAGATGTGGGGACCAAAACGGCAAGCAATATTTTACATGATAATTCGGCAATGTAAAAATCGTCGGCCCGATGGGTGCAGCGATTGCTCACGCTGGACAACAAGCGGTTGCGGCTGTTAACTTCGAAGCTGTGTTTGGGGCAATTTAAGCGAGATCCGAAGCACTTTTTGCGTCGAGTTGTCACCGTCGATGAAACCTGGATTCATCATTACACACCAGAAATTAAGCAACAATCAAATCAATGGATTTGTCTCGGTGAATCTGCACCAAAGAAGGCAAAGAAGGTTATTTCGGCCGGTAAGGTCATAGCGACGATTTTTTGGGATGCGAAGGGTGTCATCCTCATGGATTTTTTAGAAAAAGGAAGAACGATCACTGGACAATACTACAGTGACTTATTGAACCACTTCGACAAAAAATTAAAAAAAGGTGTTGTTTCAACACAATAACACACCAGCACATTTTTCTGGTTTTGTCTCCGCCAAACTGCATGAATTGCATTATGAATCGCTGCCGCACCCCCATATTCAACCGATCTTTGCGACCTTTTCTTGTTCCCTAACATGAAGAAATGGCTCTAGGGAGATAAAAATTAGCTCAAACTAGGAAGTCACCGCCGTGACAAAGGTGCATTTTGGATAATTCGACAAATCCTATTTCTTGGAGGGGTTAAAAAATGGTTGGAACTTTGAGAGAAATGTATCTTTCTAAAAGGGGACTATGTTGAAAAACAAAAAACATTTTTATCTTCATTTCTATCATAGGTACTTAATGAACCGCCCTCGTATCATACATTTTTTTTTTAAATTTTTGCAAAATTTTAATAATGAGCTTAAAAAATTAACTTGTTTTAATTACAAATATGTGGCCCGGATGTCGCTGGTTCGAGCCCCAGTGGCGTTAAACTGATCATGCGCTTTTTCCTTTCTTCTAATTTTTCCCGTTCTTTCTTCCTAATCCCAACAAATCAAAATCCAAACAACATACTCCACACAAAAAAAAAAAAAAAAAAAACATACTCCCAGTGTAATATGCACACTTGTGGAGAAAGAACAAAATTGAGCAGCTAAATGGTGCACAGCAACGTCAATAAGGGGAAGCGGTCACTTAAAGTACTTTGCATCACATGACTTTATCGAAGTCCCCAACCATTCGTGCCCAACTACCCAATTTTAGGCACAGATGGCGCTTTAAGGCAAAAGCGTTGCTGTCAAGCGACGTCAGATGGCAGACCCATCACTTTTGATTTATCTGTTGCTAATAATCAGTTCGATATAAATTTTTAATGAGTTGTTACAATAAATTTCAATTATTCAGAAGTTATCAATTGTCTTGAAGCATGTGGACTTTCTGTGAAAGAGTGCAAAGCGGCAGCGATGTCTGCTATATTAGATTGGCTGCTGATAGCCACATCCGCGTTGTTTTTTTTTTTTTTTTTGATAAGCAGCTTTACTTTGCGTAAACATCACGTATGTTGACTCTGCGGCACTATTTTTGAGCATCTTATCCGCAATCCATGCCAGCTTGCTGAGGTTATTTTCCTGACACACGGAAATGACGGGCCACATTGACATCGGTAACTCAGCGAGAGTCTGCGTACAACAGTTTCACAGCGATTGGCAGGTTCTAAGCGACGAATGTATGACAAAATCTCTGAGGGCTTCTTTCCCGTCATGTCACGACTCTCTAGAAGCCGTTTGATTCCCAAGTCCTCCGATTTTGCAAACCTCGAGTAACCGTAGCTAAGGAGTGTCATCGATCCCCTCACTAAGTTTATTTTCTGCTGTCGCCATGTTGACGGCGTCGTGAAATTCGTCGGTGTCGCTAGCAAGTTGATCAGCTTTTGAAGAACATAGAAAATAGAGCAACATACGCGGTTGAATTGATCACGTCGGAGACACCACTTTAGGTGTTACTTATAATCAGTTCGATATCAATTATTAATGAGTTGTTGCAATATATTTCATTTATTCAGAAGTTATCAATAGTTTTTTAAGATTCACAAAAATTCTTATATGTATTAGACAAAATGCTTCGATTACTCTGTTGCCAACTAATCGTTGTTCAGGTTGCAAACCTTACCGATAGGCTGTGGACTGGGTTGCGACAGAGATCAGATATCTAGTGAAATCAAGACCCCGATTAACGTAACCAACAAAACGAAAAACCTCGAGTACAATAAAACTCATATGAGAACAACATTTGGCCCATGTACCCGGACAAGAATAGCTCAATGGAATGTAAGAGCTCTTAGGGAAGCCTCCAGACAGGCGCACTTGAAAAGCTTTGGCATAATTATATGCAAGACGCTGATTGTATGATAAAAGATGACTTCTATGCTCAGCAAACGACAGCGCTTAGCTACATCAAAAATTGGAAGCACCAACTTCAGTCTTGAGCCGACTCTGGGATATTACGACTGTGGATCACGCAACAACATCGTCGAAAAGCTAGTAGAGGTGTGTCAAACTTTCGAATTAGTTATTGGCTGCTTCCTCACAAGGAAATAAAAAGTATACATGGACTTCGCCGAATGGGGAAATCCGCAATAAGATTGATCACATCTGCGTCAGTCGAAAGTGGAGAGACTCATTACGTGATGTCAGGAATCGACAACGAGCTGATATTGACAGCGATCATGGCTCATCATTCGCGATGTGAAGATAAAGCTGTCAAGCAGTCACAAGCGATTCAACGTTCACTTGCTACGAGACAACAACACCAGAATCGAAGTAATCAACGAATTTCGCGAAAAGTTACTCACCAATAAAGTTGGCTAAAGTTGGGAAGTTGCCAACGCACAATAGATAGATAGATAGCGAGCGAAAAACTGGGCGCAGCTAAAACCGACCACCACAGGCGTCGACGGCATTCAGCCCGAATTGCTGACGGCCGACCCACAAACATGAGATAAAATTCTGCATCCGCACATCTCTGCTGTGTGGGTCAGTGGTCACTTTCAAAAAAGGGTGATTTGCGCGACTCTGGTAATTGGAGAGGAATAATCCTACTCAAAACCATCTGTTAAGTTCTAGCCACAATTATACAAAGTAGACTCCAGTGTGTTAAGTGTTTGAGGATTATATGTATAGTATTCTGACCGAACACTATATCCAACGAGGGTCTTTCTCGTCTAAAGACAGAGGAGGTTTTACTTTACCAGATCAAACGTAGGAAGTGGCACTGGATTGGATTGCTAAGAAAGCAACCAGAAAACATCACGAGGATGTGTCTCGAATGGAACCCGCAGGGGTGCAGAAGCCGTGGCCAACCAAAAACATTTCGAGAAGGTTAATCCGTCAACAACTAGACGTGGACGAAATTACTTGGGATGGCGCAATAAAAACAGGTTAGAATCGTGTGCGATGGAAAAACCTTGTGGAGGCCCTATGCTCCAATTAGCAGGCATATATATATATAAAAAAAAAGGATATACGAGATCTTCATTTTCATCTCCCACTTATAAACTAAAGAAGGTTATAAAAACAACCATTTGGATGAAGTGTTATGTACAGAAGCCAAAGAATAACAACGGTTCCGTTCAGGCAAAATCGGTTAATCGGCCAATTCCATTATATAAACAATATTAGCGTGCGGTAAACAGCACGCTGTTAGTCGAATAGGTCGACACCGCCCATTCCACGATTACATTGTTTTATAATAATTGGCTGATCATATTTTAATTTGCCTCTTCTTTTGTTCACGTTTATACATTTTGCATATGTTCAACGTTATTATGAGTATTGGGTCTTTGCAATTCGTTGCAACCATTACCTGGCTGTTGTCATTCCAAAGAATCAAAGAAATGCGCTTCTACTGAAGGGCTTCGTATTCACTACGTTTGCTCTTTTTCATTTTCAGTAAGTGAAATGCGGTCAGTCCGAATGGTACCTATAATAGTTACTTTATTTCTCTCAACACTATCTATTTTATTACCAAAGCGAATATGCTTTCCTCGCATAAACTGCGTACATGAATATTTGTCATAGTAGGGTTCCATTGACTCGTCTACTGAAAATGACTTTCCAAACGGTTTACCTAACTGCCTAAATTTGACAATCATGTGGTCTATGATAGGCTGAACTTTATATGCTTTATTGTTTGGGTTTATATAGCAATTGTCGTTCAAATGAATATATCTATGCTCTTTCTTAAATGCTGAGCGGGTCATTGAACATGCAACCGCACGTTTATAAACGTCACTCTCTGTTTCCCAGTACATGCGAGTTGAAAGAATCTAGTGACAACGAAGATATTTCAACGAACCAAGTTTCATCAATTTTCTGTATTATTTCTTGGTCCTTGTTTTTATCCTGATAGTCCAACCAGGATAAAATTTGCTGCGTTGTTGCTTGTATAAAAAAAAGCAAAAAAAAACTAAACATCATTTTTTTATCCTCGTCTACCGTCTACGTCACTTTTTTCACATAAAAAAAAAATTTCACCGGTTAAAATTTGGAAACTTGATATGCGTTGGTTAATACTAATATTCAATTATACAAAAACCAAAATTTCCACTTTCTGCCAACAGTTTATAAATTATAATTTACAAAATAACTAAGCTGCGTGCTATATATTGTAATTTCTAGAGAATGTGGTAAAAATGGGGTGCTAAAAACATAAACAACGAACTTTTCCGCCTTCAAAAGCTTTAATCATAAAAATCGATCTTTCTTTGAGCCAAAACAAAAACCAGATTGCACTTTCACATATTCGTTAATTTATGCTAATTTTTTCAAAATATCGCCTTTTGCGTATGATCATACAAGGGCGTTAATGGGGTGAAGCGGTCAGGACAAGACCATTTGGCACCACCACATGCACACTTATTTACATATAGCCTATCATAGTCCTGACCGGTTAACCCGATGCACTTTAAAGGTGCCAGATTACTACACCTCCATTAGGTGATTGGATGATTCTTATCACGCATGGACCATTGCAGCACAGCATACTTGAATTTATAAAATTAACAACAAATAAGATAAGAAACGTGAAAACGTGAAATTGCGACAATTTCCTATTGGGGTAAAGGAGCAAAAAGGCTAAATGAAATTCATATTAGGATATATAATCAATAATAACAAAATTTTAAAAAATAAAATAAGTCTGTGTGGTTTTTTGTCACTAGATGGTGTTGGTATCCATATATCAGTCAACTCTAATATGATTATGTCAAACGAACACGTGTTCGAAAGGTGGCAATTCAGACTACATTTTTTGTCAACACAGCTGTTTAATTCATTGCTCGTGTTAAAAATTAAACTGATTTTAATATGTGTGAAATGTCTGAAAAAAAGTTTTGTGATCCTTTTTACTATAAAAAAAAAGGAAAAATGCTGCAAAAACATGACGAAAAATTTGTGCAGCTTACAGTGCGAATGCTGTGAGCGAACGCCGAATCCAGGAGTGGTTTTCCTGATTCCATTCGGCCACTCACTGGAAAACTCGATAAAATTTTTCACCTGATGGAGCAATGCCAGCAATGAAGCTGACAGGAGATAGCAGAAGCACTAAACATCAAGCATATGATAGTTTGCAAACATCTAAAAAGAGCAGACTACTCAAAGAAGCTCGGTGTTTGGGTGCCACATGAATTAACGGAAAGAAATTTAATTGACCGAATAACCAACAGTGAAACATTGCTGAAACGTGACGAAATGAAACCATTTTTGATGAAAAATAGATTAAATACAAGAATATCAAACGTACGAAACAATGGTCAAAGGCCTTTCACAAAAGACTTCAAAGCCTAGACTGACGGAGAACAAGGTTATGGTGAATATTTGTTGGGATTGGAAGCGAATTGTGTATTATGAACTGCTAGAACATTGCGAAACGGTTAATTCGGTCCTATACTGTGCGCAACTCGACCGTTTGAATGAAGCAACCTTAAAAGAGCGACCAGAATTGGCCAACAGAAAAGGAATTGTCTTCCATCATGGCAATGATAGACCACGCACTTCTTTGATGAACAAATTGACGGAGCTTGGTTGCGAAGTTTTGATGCACCGACCTTGTCATAGATAAAAAATGGCAATATGTACTTGATTCAAATTCATTTTGAAGAAGATTGAAATTATAATTTAAACCTCCATACGGAATTCATGTTAGTAGCAACATACCTATCAGTCTGACTAATTGTTTTCACATAAAAAACTGTAAGAAAATATTGGGTCTTTAACTCTTCCTGTCTAATTGATATAAATTTTTATATTATCTTGGATTGCTGAATTTTATTAAGAAACGTAACAAAAGTTTGTTTAATCGATCATATTCTGACTGACTGTATGTAACATAACATTTTCATGTATAAAGTAAAATTTCAAGAAATGGAGAATTGAATTTGTTGGTCTCTAACGAACATGGATACTGATTTATAAATTAATTTGATTTATTGCTTTACATTTTCTTAAAATGTGTATTTGTAACTGTCTTCCTTCTATAATTCCAATTGTAAATTTAAAAAAAAAAATAAAAATTCGCTGTTTGTGTTGGTTTTGTTTCTTGAATTTTTTTTAATGGTATTTTTAATTTTAATGTTTTACTAATTAAGTAATCTTTTTACAAAAATCATATATAAAAAGTGAAAATAGAAAATTGAACGAATAATAAAATTTATTTGAAAAGAATAATGTAAACGACAACAATTTGTACTAATAATAATTTAAGTTATACGTAATACTACATGTTAATTCCAAGCGACAGAAACTCGGGAAGTAACTTGAAAGTGTTATGCTTTGGTCGGAAGCGGACATAACTTGTGTACATAGGTCTTATAAATACCAGCAAGATTGTGCAGTGTAACCATTCGAACGTAACCATCAGATTCCGGATGTGTTTTAGTGACCGTGCCAAGTCACCATCGTTGTCTTCCGCTATCAGTGCAAGGGTCAATTTTTTCAGCTCTGGAAGGGACTTTGACTACTTCGCCCGAATTTGTAAAGAAGTCAAGTACTCCTTAGACCAACGCCTCAAAAAAGAATTTTGTACGATCAATATTCTCTTTCATCGGTTCACCAATGACAATTTTACATCGTCATCGTAGAATGACCCGATAAATGCATTTAGACGTTTGCCCTGGCATCAAAGCTTCATAAAGCTTTATCTTTAGAGAGAGAACATAGCGGTCTGTAGTTCATGATCGCTTCTACTTGAGTGACAGCCGTCGCTAGTTCTGCGTAATTCAGTTCTGATCCATTCCTACAACATATTTGGAGTCGTTTTGCAACCCTGACTGCGCTTTCCCCGAGTCCGCCAAAATCCCTCGTGAATACTATGTCCGCAGCTTCCTTATCGAAATGCACCAACGGAATTTGTAGCATTATCGCAAAATATGTCCTCTTGTCGCAAAGAAACGCTTTAAAGCTGCAATGAAAGTAGCCATGCTGAACAATCTCCAAATGGCTAGCTGTAGTTATGAAACATACAAATTTGTATAAATAAACATTATCCGGTCGATGACTAAGCTGGTTGAAATGCATCATAATAGGGCCTGCAAAGTCCACACCGGAGTGTATGAATGTATATCAATCTTACTCTAGGTGCTGGTAAGTCTCCCATAAGTTACTTTGCTAATACTGGACGCTGTCGGAAGCGACATACACAGCTCATAACTACCTTTCGAATTAAATTCTTGCAGTTAACAGCACAATATCTTTTGTACCCTTGCGTGCATTTCAACTCGATGTATGCTTCACAATGAACTTAAACACATTGTGATTATTAGGAAGTAAAATTGTAATCTTTAAACGGGAACTCCGCTTGAGACAACCGCCGACCAATTCCCACAATCCGAACCGGCTCCTTTTCTGATAACAATGGGCAAGGAATTTGCACTCTTCATGATTAAGTTAATTTGACTTTAACATTCCGTATTTCTTGTACATAGAATGCATGTGGGATGAGAAAATGATAAATAAAAAGACGTAAGCGACAAGGAAGATCAATAACTACAACGAGAACACCAACGTCGATAGCTACAATGAAGAGTGTGTTGGCAATGACGTGTCGAGAGAAGAACGGCGATCCATAGAATGCAATAAAAGAAAACCAAGCGACGAGTTAGTCGAAGACGAACGGCAAAAGATGAGAGACGTAGCTGAACGAGAAATAAATAAGCAATTAAAGAAAACTGTATTAACGAATTACAACAAAGTTACAAAACTTTACAAATATATAACTACAATAACTACAAATAAATAATAAAAACCCACATTTTGGGGCTTGTCCGTGTTTTGTAACAACCGAAACAATGCATAATTAAAAAGTGAAAATGTCGTGCTTGAACGATTTGATCGCATTAAAATTGAAGTCTGCGCCAAGGTTTAGTGTTTGTGTGCGACACAAATTAATTTGGCGGTTTTAATTTAGAAGACGACGCTGAGCTGGAGAGGAGACATGCATATGCTCAGGAAAATTTATCAGAACTCGATCTTGTCTCGATCTGTATCTTGCTGAATATAGAATATGAGGTAGAGGACATCGTGAGGCATGTTTACCAGAACTTACTCGAAGAAAAACTTCTACAAGCACCCTGTTCTAGTTCGCAGAAAACCGATGACGAAGAGGATGAGACAGAAGATGAACAAGATTTTGTTAGCGTCACGGTCGCAAGCGAGGCCCCGATACAGAAGAAACACAGCTCAAAGGTAACAGAAAAACATATACAAACTCACGCAGTCAAGACGAAAAGATTTTGCCATGAGTTTTCGCGACGTGGAAGATTCATTAGGAACATTCGATGAAAGTAAATCGAATTCTGTAGAAGCATGGATAAACGTATTTGAGGAACAAGCAATGGTAATGAACTGGAACGAAATTCTGAACTGGAGCTGATATTCGCAAAGAAATCAATAACGGGAATGGCGAAATTGTATATAAAGAGCGAAAGAGGAATCAACACTTGGAGAAAAATAAATAAAGCACTTTTAACAGAATTTAAGTTGACAACCAACAGCAAGCATATTACACACACAATTATGTGAGAGCAAACGACGCAGTAATGAGAGCGTTCATGAATAAATTTGTACAAATGTTAAAAATTAAGTGGAACAAATCGTATTAAACTATAAACCTAGTAAAACCAAATCTACTAATGTCGAAATGAAAATTATACTTAAAGACGAATCAGCAGTATTTTCCCGTCCAGGGCGATTTCCAATAGCACAAACACGTATAATCGACAAATGGGTACGAGATGACATAATTTGAGGAATCTGATTCGGAGTTCACGAATGTGTTGATTATACGCGTATTAATAAGGTAATTGTTAAAGATCATTACCCTTTACCTTTGATTAATGAGCAGCTAGACAGACTTCAAGAAACAAAGGTGGTTAGTACGATCGACTTGAGGAATGGATTTTTCCATGTGCCGGTTGCTGAGTCTAGCAGGAAGTTTACATCGTTTGTTACCCAAAACGGTCAATACCAGTTTAAGAGGGTTCTTTTTGGTCTATCAAACTCAACAGGAGTATTTTAAAGGCATGTCAACGCTTTTTTCGGACATTGACTCGTAAAGGAATCACGTTACCGTATGTTGATGACGTAATTATCCCAGTCAGAAAAGAAAAAAATGCACTGAAAAATCTAAAAGAAGTCATGAAAACATGTTCAATATACAGCCAATGCTATGAAAGTGAACTGCACACAGATGCATCGATCAACCGTTTTGGTGATGTGCTTATGCAAAAGTCCCCAGATGGCGACCAATAGCACCCAGTCTTTTTCATGAGCAAAAAAATGACAGATGCTCAGCGGAAGTTATGAATTAGAGATTTTGGCGATTATTGAAGCTGTAACAAAGTTCAGGGTTTACCTGTTCATCACTGACTGCAATGCATTCACGAAAAACAAAACTTATGTACCAGAGTGGCACGATGGATTCTACTGTTGCAGGAATTCGATTATGAAGTTGAACATCGACCTCGTTCCCGAATGAAGCAATTGGACGCACTTAGCCGATACCCAGTATTGATGATAAGAAACCAAAACATTATCATTGGCATAGAACAGGCGCAAGCACAAGACGAGCATCTGAAGGCGATTAAGAAAATAATAGACGAAGACAAACAACCATACGAGGATTACTTCAGTAAGTCAAGCTAGTTGTTGTACCAAAGGATATGCAGAGACAAATCACTGACAAAGTCCACGATAGAGGTAATTTTGCACTTAAAAAAACGAAGGAGCTGATCTGTGAAGAATATTTTATTCCAAATATCAACGCAATGCATTCACGAAAAACAAAACTTATGTACCAGAGTGGCACGATGGGTTCTACTGTTGCAGGAATTCGATTATGAAGTTGAACATCGACCTCGTTCCCGAATGAAGCAATTGGACGCACTTAGCCGATACCCAGTATTGATGATAAGAAACCAAAACATTATCATTGGCATAGAACAGGCGCAAGCACAAGACGAGCATCTGAAGGCGATTAAGAAAATAATATACGAAGACAAACAACCATACGAGGATTACTTCAGTAAGTCAAGCTAGTTGTTGTACCAAAGGATATGCAGAGACAAATCACTGGCAAAGTCCACGATAGAGGTCATTTTGCACTTAAAAAAACGAAGGAGCTGATCTGTGAAGAATATTTTATTCCAAATATCAACGATAAAATACAGAGGTACATCGACTGTTGCATACCGTGCATACTCAATAATCGAAACCAGGGGAAGCAAGAGGGTCTTCTTCATCCACTACAAAAAGAAGAAGTACCACTTCTTATGTATCACATCGACTTCTAGGATACGTTAGAGTCAACAAATAACAATTATAAATATATAATTGCTGTAATAGACGCGTTTACTAAATTTTGTTTTCTTCTAAATCAAAGACAGCTAATGAGGTAATAACGAAGCTCCGCATCAGCGACAGGGGAGCTGCTTTCACCTCCCAAGATTTTATCACCTATTGCAATGAAAAAAAAATTTAACCAATTAAGACAATTACAGGCTTACCAAGATTTAACGGTCAAGTCGTGAGACTAAACGCTGTTACCATCGCAGTTCTTTCAAAGCTCAGTATTGACAATCCAACGAAGTGTTATAATCTCGTTGATAGAGTGCAACAAGCCGTTAATTCGGCGTTTTCAAGAAGTATCAATACCACAACATTTGAACTATTGATTGAAATCGAAATGCGGTCTAAAGAAGATAAACAGTTCCAAGATTTGATCAACGAAGAGACAATAGCAATTTATAACGAAAACCGTAATGACATCCGTGCGAGAGCTAAAGCGCAAATATTAACACTGCAAGCAGAAAACAAATAGACATACAGCAGACGATGAAAAATCAAGTCAAGCAAAACAACGCATACGATGTTCAGAAAGTTGAGAATTCTGAGGGTCCGAAGCATTCCTCAACTTGTTCTGAATACCTAAAACCATGGTCATTCTACAGAAATTAATTTGCAAACTTACATTCCGTAACTATACCCTCAAAATTAGAAGAAACTGATCCAGCTTAAGTGAATGTGGATTTATGTTGTTCTAGTTACAATTCCTCTGTTGAACGTCATTCTACGTTCGGCCATTCACTTTGTAACTGACTTAAAGGTGTAGGTTCTTTCCACGAAAAGCTAAATTACTTCAGCTCGAACGGATACATACCACAAGACACTATGTTAGCTGGATTTTGCTTGGACTCAATTTTTGACCATTCCTTTACTTGCGTCAAGTCTTGAACTTAAGCTACACGGTTGGCAACGAAGGTAACCCAACGGATTGCATGAGAGGATAGGCAATTTAATACAGTGGACGAGGTTTTGAACTAGCTTTGGTTATGCACCGGTATAAGAAAACATTCCTGAATTTCATCTACCAACTGCACTAATAACACCTTCGCTCTTACAAAGGTATAGATATGACCTCCATTGGAGCCAGTTTTGATTTAATGACGATGATGATGTCTCTTACTTATCAATTACACAGTAGACTACGCTACCGTAAGCTTTTTGTGAAGCGCCAGAAAATCTACAGGGTTCAAGGGAAGAATAGTATATTTACATTGAATAAGAATCGATGCAATGTTGAATCAGACAACAGCCACAAGAAAAATTGTCAGTTTCTGTTGTAAAATGTCAATCGATTCTGGTCGATTCATTAATAGAAACAGTATTGAATATGTTCGGGGCTGTCAAATTTGTGGCAATGCTTTTTCTTTCAAATCAAAACAAGAAACCGGTGATCATGGCTCAAAACAATAAACAAAGAAAATAGGCAAATTTAAAATTGTATAATTTTTGTTGATTTTTAAGTAAATACATAGCAGGAATGAAAACAAATGTTTGCAAATCACGTATTTTTCATAAATTTTATATTTGAATGTAGTCAATGTGCGTGCAACATTCCATTTCAATATACTACCGAAACAAAAAACAGCTGTTTCTGAATTTGAATCGACAGGGTAAACCAATTCACTAGAAATTTCAGCTACAGGATCAACACTAATCTACCCATTTTAGTTCTTCTGGAAATATTCACCTTTGGTTCTGCATGTCGGGTTACCACCTACCCTCGCCTTTTAGTAACAAAAGCTACTGCATAAAAATGTAGTCTAAAACTGCCAAAGGATTTAATCATACGAGAGGATCAAACAACTGTGAAAATTCTGACAACGCCGATCTATTCATTTAGTAGCTTTACCTGGAAAGTTTTCTGGGAGTTTTGAAAAAGCCTTCTTTTTCCGCTAACAAATGAAATGAATGTTCAAGTCCATTCTTGGAAATGCATTCGTGCTAGACTATACTAGATACCTCCATATGACAAAACGACTTCAAATAAAACATAAAAACAAAAATGAACTGAAAAATAAAAATTTGATTGCGACGGATTACACGCCTTCATATGCAAAAGAAAATGAAAAGAAATGTAAAAAATTCTGTTTTTATCGCATGGCGAGCTTGCATTATCGGTTCATGCACTGCATCGATGTTTTGTGGCACAACAACCGATTTTGCACGACCTTCACGGAATTCGTAGGTGACCGAACTACGAGCACGATTGAATTCACAATACAAACGATATACTGTGGTTTTGTATGGTGCTTTATCGCCATACAAAGAACTGTGCTCATCGACATATTCTTGTTGAGATAACGTTGAAAGTTGTGAAAAATTATCCAGCCTTCTCTTGAAATTTCCATATTTTTTATATACATTTTTGCAACAAAAAAAAAAAACTCACTACCACATAAATATTTTACCCTACTCAAACCGATGACTTTTCATATTAAAAAAGGGCCTTACCTATGGTAAGTACACTATTGACGAGAAACCGTTAGCTCAAAATGGTCTTCTTTCCCAATAATTATTCCAAAATTATCAAATCCTCCCAAGTGTTCCGAATATTTGGAAATAAACCAAATGGAACGTATGCATGGCATTCATTTGGTTTGTTTGGTTTCTTTTCTCATTTGTTTCATTTGTGCATCACTTAGAAAGGCCTTCCATTCGGAATATTTATTTTCTTCTTCTTTTATGCTACCAAATGAAATGAATGTTCAAATGTGTTTGGAAGTACTTACTTGGAAATGCATTCGTGCTAAACTCTATAACATATTTTATGGGAGTGGAGCAGTGGAAATTAAATAGTCATGGTAAAGCGCGTTTCTTTTTTAAAATGAAATTTTTGTTTCCATATTTTTGTTTTTTATTTTGTTTATTATATTTGCTAAAATTGAATTTTTTATACAATACTAAGATGAAAATACCACTACAAGGTGTTAATGGGTTACACGGTGCGTTACTAACATTTTATTTCTTTTCTCAAAAAAAAATTTTTGTTCATTTCCAAATAAAACAAAATATTAAAATAGCAGCACAATCGGATGAAACTAGCGAAATAATTGCAACAATAACAAGTCACATGCTAAATGATGTTGATTTAGATGATAATACGAGGGCAGTTCATTAAGTACCCGTGTTAGAAAAGAACACATCATGTTTTGAAATTTTTTTTTTTTAATTTTCAACATTTTTAGAAAGACATACTTCTCCCAACGTTCTAGCCACTTTCTTAACCCCTCCCAAAAATAAGATTTGTCGAACTCTCCAAATTACGCCTCTGTCTCACCGATGTCTTCGTCCTTTGAGCTAAATTTTTTTCCCGCGAGCCATTTCTTTATGGAACAAGAAAATGTCGCAAGGAGCCAGATCGGTTGAATATGGGAGTGCGGCAGCGATTCATAACGCAATTCATGCAGTTTGGTGGGGACAACACCAGATAAATGTGCTGGTGTGTTATCGTGATGAAAGAACACCTTTTTTCGCCAAAAGCAGTCGTGTCTCCCTTAATTTTTTGTCGAAGCGGTTCAATAACTCACTGTAGTATTTTCCAGTGATCGTTTTTTTTTTCTCTTCTAAAAAATCCGTGAGGATGACGCCCTTCGCATCCCAAAAAATCGTCGCCATGGCCTTACCGGCCGATAAGACCGGCCGCAGATTCACCGGGATCCTTTGTTTTGGTTGTTGCCTAGTTTTTGGTGTGTAATGATGAATCATCAGGTTTCATCAACGGTGACAACTCGATACAAAAAGTACTTCAGATCTCGCTTAAATTGTCCCAACCACAGTTTCGAACTTAACAGCCGCTTCCGCTTGTTGTCCAGCGTGAGCAATCGCTGCACCCATCTGGCCGACAATTTTTTCATCGCACAACTTATCATGTAAAATATTAATTGCCGTTTTGGTCACCACATCTACGCCCTTTGCTACTTCAGACACTTTTGTTCGTCTATCAGCGAGAATCATGTCGTGGATTTTTCCAATAATTTCCTCGGTAACTACGTCTGCCGGGCGTCCTGGTTGCTCCTCATCAAAAACGGATGTTCGCCCACGTTTAAATTCATTGCACCAATATTTAACTGTGCTCATAGATAGCGACGTGTCCCCAAAAACAGCATCCAACTTTGCTTTTATCTCCTCGCATTTTTTTCCATCCAAAAAAAAAAGCGAATTACAGAACGATTCTGCTATTTTTCCATCTTAGCGAAAACCACGAAACACGTCTGACTCGGACGTAATTCAGTTTTTGCCAACCAGAGTAATGATAACAATTAAGTGGTTATCTTTTGGTTGACAACAAACCAAGTTCAATGATATGTAAAGATGGAACAAATGATACACTGATAAACCAGCATCAACAACAACAATCACAAATATTGGCCAATGGTTTTGCCACTTTACAGAATCGCCATAAATCACATTTAATCACATTCAGTGCATCATCCTATCATATCAAAAATAGTCTCAGTCATGAGATTCTTATTTTATTGTTAATATTGACGAAGAAGACTTATTCATTCATGATGAATTTGAAACGCATATCGATACACTTGGTGGAAGTAATCATAATAGTCTTGAAAAAGATGATGATGATATTGAAATGGATGTAATAAGAACCGATGTTAGTTGTTATGATCAATTGCTCATCAGCAGATATATCACAACAAGATTAGTGAAGCCGGTAGCGATGATGATATTGCCACATTAGTTTGTGACGGAGAACGCTCCATGATAACAACAAATTTAATAAATAAGAAGAAATCCAACTATAGGGCAACTAATGGTACTATAACTTTAAGTAATATAAATACCATTTCCAATAAGAGTAATTTTATTGGTGGTAGTAATAACTTTGATATCGGTGACAGTGTCAGGGGTAATGTCTGCAGTGGTGGCATCATATATGCCAATCCTTTTATGGGTTTGTATTTTACAAAAAAAATTTTAAATTTTAAATGTGTATATTGGATTATTGATTGCACGTGTTGCATATGAATATTAACAGCTCTTACTCAAATTCACATATCGACCCCTTTGAACGAAATGAACGTATGTAAATGTGCTACCGAAATTGATTTTATGATGAACATTTGTTCTCTAGCCACTAACTCATTTTAGCGATAATCACTACAGTTATGGAGATAACACAGATATAATTTTATTATTTATGTTTCCAGCCATAGCACAGAGCGATAGAAAATCGATTCTCTGTAAAATTTGGTTTTTTGCTAATAAGATCATTTCGCTCAATGGGGTCGATATGTTCCTAATTGACATTAACAAATGTGCAATAATATATGTACTAACACTTCTACAATATCAAACCATTTTATGAGAGACTTTGGTCACAGTTAAATTTTTCATTACATTTTTATTCTTTACTTGTTACATATTTAATTCTAATTGCTGCATGATGTATTTAAGTAAAAATTTATTTTATCTCTATAAACTTAATTTTATGAATAATAATATAATTTCCGATTGTTTTTCTTAATATATAATATAAAATCCAGAAATCAAAACAAAATAATAATTCCATTCGAATAACAAGAACAAAGGACGATAAAAAAGAGGATGAATATGAAGAAGCACATATAATTAATATACGGGTAACTGAAAACATTTTTTGTATTGGAGCTATATAATCCAGTAATCCTAGGATTTTTAAATTTACATAATTGATGAATATGAATCAGAAACTTATTGTGTCCAAATTTCAAAATGATAGTAAAAAAAAACAAAAAAGTTTTTCTAATAAGAACAAATTTGATGCGTATGGTAAAAAGAAAGATTCGTGATTTCTCTAGCTCAAAAAATGAGAGACTATTTCGCATACATACAGACCGACATAGATAGATCAACTCGTCTCGTCATCCTGATGAAAAATATGTATATGTCGAGGCTAGGGTAGCTGTACGCTCCTCGTTGTCTCGCTTTCCTCTCATGTGTTATTCATAATTTTATCGCAGCGTGTCGCAATGTGCGTCCGTTGTTCTTTGCCGATTCAGTTAGAATGAATCTCACTCATGCACTCTACCTTGCATTTCTTTTTGCTTCTCATTCTATTCATTCGAAGTGACTCTCTGGCTCTCTGGCCTCGCTTTCAGCTTGTACGATGTAAAATTTCAAGCTACATTTTGTATGTCATTAGTTGCTCATGTTAAAAGTGATACTAATTTGAATATTAGTGAAATATCTGAAGAAATACGATATGTGATGCTTTCTTACAAAAAAAAGGGAAAAACACAGCAAAAACATGCCGAATCTAGAAGTGGGTTGCCAGATTCCATCCCGGAAAGTGCGATGTAAAAGATGCACCTCGCAATGGTCGGCCTGTCATTGAAAATGTTAACACTAAACATCAACCATATGACAGGTGCAGGCTACTTAAAGAAACATGATGTTTTGATGCTACATGAATCAACACAAAGATATTTAATTGACTAAATAACCATCAATAAAACGCTATTGAAACGTAACGAAATGGAACCATTTTTGATGCGACACATTACGAGCAATTAAAAATGGATTATATACGAGAATATCCAAGGGAAGCATATTTATTTGCTTTTATGTTACAAAAACCAAAACTTTGAACAAGCTTATATTGTATGTGCTTATTGGTGGCTCTATTTATTAGAAAGAATATGTGCAAAGTAAACTAAGTAAAGATGGTTTGCAAGGTAAATCAAAGAATCGTATGATTATGCTATTGTTTTATGTAAATAATCTTCAGATTATGCTGTTATCATTAAGCAAGCGGAAGTAAAGTAATATTTCATTCCAATTTTACTACAATAAGTGCAATTAGGAAATGAATGAGTTTCACAAAACAACAAAAAGCAATAACGACGTAAATTAGATTAAATGTTCCTACAGATTCGAATGGCATCCAACTATTCTACGGTGATGGCAAAGTTTGGTTACGGGACGTTTATAAACTCCTGACTGAGTTTTAACTGTAACCACCCGCACTAGTCTATCAGCGCCACCAGGAGTTTCAAACAAATTTCCACGATTCTGTGGGCAGGTTGTCTTCTCGAAGCAAAACAATGTCATTAACCATGACATTAAGGGGTTTCTTCCACCTCTAAGCCTTTCCTTGAAGGGATGTCAAGTCTGTCTGACTAACGATCCGAAGAAGACTGAGTCAACTGCTGGATAAGTCAACAGTGTCAATGTTGATGTCTTCAATTAAGTGATATTAGTTTCAAGCGGAGCGTTAATTGACCTTCTGATGAAAAAATTAACTGGCGTTATTTATGGCAGGCCATCAGAATCGACTTGTACCAACGGACTTCTATTCTTGTCAAAAGTGTGATCATCTCTTCATAGTTCAGAACAACCTTTTCAATCATTCTTTGCAAATGATAGTTTGTACTCTTCATTTCCCAAATACCACCAAAATGAGGGAAACCGGGGGGAATAAAGTGCCATTGTGTCCCCTTAACTGACAGAGACTCTGTTGCTGACGTAGTAATCAACTTGTGCAGGTCTCCCTGATGCCTGACGGTACCCTGGAAATTAGCGACATTGTGACTATGAATGTGAACACAAAGCCCACTTCATGAATGTCTCTGTACTTA
This sequence comes from Amiota albilabris, assembly GCA_037040105.1. NCBI lineage: Eukaryota > Metazoa > Arthropoda > Insecta > Diptera > Drosophilidae > Amiota > Amiota albilabris. Next base: position 4,858 of record JBANCV010000777.1, on the reverse strand, counting down.
GTCTGTTAACTAATTCCAAATCAATTGCCTTCGTACCAAGGCAAATGAACACAGGCTTTGACCATTGGATTCGTCATACCTTTATATTGTCTAAGAAACTTCGGGCTAGCATAATCACATCCGATTTCACGCGGAATTTTGGCAAATCACACACTGGCTAACTTGTTGGCTCGCCCCATTTTAACGATGATATACTTCACAATGATCATCAAAAAGCCTTATAAGTTCCTGTGCTCCTATGATACAGAATATTTGTCGAAGAGTGCACCAATAGACTCTTAGCTCAAAGTTCTCGACTGCCACTGGCTGGATTCTCCTTTGATGGCAAAAATCTCCATATAACGTTCGGCTGTGTCTTCAGAATATTCGCTGTTCGGTTACTAATGAATGTTTTCCATTTTGATGGGTGCGCTGATAGCCATGCGAGCATAGTCTTACTATCCGACCAGGAAACAATTTTATAATACACCCCCTTTAACCCAGTTAATACTTGAACTACTGAGCCATCAGGCAAGCAGCGCATAGTTCAGGCCTGTTAAAATATACTTCAGCTATTGGTACAACTTTAGTCTTAGCCCACAAGACATTGGTTGAAATTCTGTCACGTACAAATACCTTTCGACGGTATATAACAGCAGCATAGGCAGCGCTGTTATATCTAGGTGGTTTTATGACGTTAAACAGTAAAAACAGTCGAAAATCTTTGCGATTTCAGATAGAAGTATTCGCTTAAATTCCTGTGGTCTTATCTTGTATGAAATACAGTCAACCTTTGAAATCCAGACAACCCCTAGTAGAAAGATCCTCATATCAGTTGTAATATGTAATATATAATGTTTCAAATCTTGTCTACTTCTGAAATAACGTTTAGGCGCTTTATACACGATACAATTTGGTTCACCAAGCATTCTTATACGTGTGTTGAGTACAACATACAATTAACATACAATTGAGTTGGAGCAACATCATTATTTCTTCTTTTTTGAACTCTGTAGACCAATGTCAATGACGGACAAGGTTTGAGCTCCTTCTAAGGCATGTGCAGTGGCCATAAAATCGTCCACATAAGAACTGTCCTTCAAAATTCGAAACAGCCGTCTTTCATCTTCACTTAGTTGGTGTAAAGTCCGTATTGCTAGATACGGAGCATGTGAAGTACCATACGTAACAGTCGTGAGCCGGTAATGCTGAACGTCAACATCAGCACCATCTCGAAAAAAGATGCGTTGATAATTTTGATCGCATAGCTGAACCTCGATAATACTTTTTGCTGCGAAACATATTATTTTTGCGTGTGCCGAATTGCGGATTAGCAAGTGGCAAGTTCTTCACGTCACTCCGAAAGTCGCTAGTCACCAATGAGCTTTGAACTTTCGATGTAAGGCGTTGCCCTGAATATTCATTTTCTCAACATCCAGTGAATACTTTATCCAGAGCTTTAATGTTCCCTTGTCCGCTGATATAGATTTTGCCTGATTACGGAGACAATCTTTATCTTTGGGCACATAACTCAAATTTGAGTATATTTTCACAACATGTGTCTAATAAAACATTGCACAAATTCATGTTTCCCAAGCTGTCTTTTATCAAAACATTCGCCAAGTTAATATGATTCATTGCAGTTTAAGCAGTCAATCCTGATGGATGGACTGGTGACACAAGGCTTGTACCCTGAACATGATGTAGACTAGAATGATGATGATTTTGCAAGTTTGGTAAGTATGGATGGACCCACACACTCACACCCTGTGATATGGATGAAAGCAATTGAAACACAAAAGAGTTCCTTCTTGCGAACTTCTATCGTTCTTGTGTGCTCATTCGAATACATGAAGCGCATCGCACATTGTTGAGCTTGTTGCTACACATTGCTTGAGCCCCAACCACCTTGTGATTACCGGTCCACCTTCTATTTCTTCAATCATCGACTGACGTTAGTACTAGCTCTAATGCATCACATCGTTTACCCATAAAACCTTACTATTTACAAAAGGTAAGAAATTAAAATTACAGAAGCATTCTAGCTAAACCTGATGTGTTTCCCGGTCAAGTAGGAGGTGGATCAGCCATGGATCCTTCTTCGCGGCTTCAACTTGTTGCGCTCGTAGTTCACGTTCAACTCATAAGCCATGTTCAATGCACCTTTTAATAACCGGGAGAAATTCGCCTTAGGTATGTCTAGGAATGTCTTGACACAAGCAATGCTTTGTGGTATCTATCGTGCGCTTATTCCTCCATGGTTATTCGAATCAATGGTCGCATCAAGATTGATTCGAGTCAGAACTGGTATGAATTGAGTATAAGATGAGCAGAAGAATCATAAACAAAAGGCAAAGCTTAACATCATGAGCGTACTTGATAACACGACAGTGTGAGATGGAGATAGGAAGAACATTTTTAAAAAGATTAAAAAGAAGTGGACCTAGATAACTATCTTTAGGAACTCTGGAAATTACGTGGACAATCTCTGAAATAGAATTCCTGAACATCACTCTTTGAGCTCGATTTCTCAAATATGATATAATCTAACTTAGAAGATTTAGACGAAAATCCATTGTATTCAATTTACAGAAAAGAAGGTTTGGTAAAATCAATGTTAATGATATCATTTTGTTGCCTATTAATAAAATGCAATTAAATTCAAGGAGATTAGTGGTTGTAGTTTTATTTTTCACAAAACGATACTGATATGGAGAAATAACAGTCTGGCAGAAGTACTATATATTCGATTTTGAAACCATCTCGACCAATTTAGAAATAGCTGACAATTTCGATATGCCCCTACAATTTGATATATCCGATTTATTAGATTTATTACCTTTTTTGTAGAGAGGAATGATAGATTACTTTCAATTAGGCGGAAATGACGCTGACTGGAACGATAAATTTAAAAACTTCAATAACGGTTTACACAGGGAATTTCCACAACTTATAAGAACACAACTAAGGTCCTTAAGGCCAGTAGAATATTTGAATCAGATATCACGATAAGTTTGGAAACTGACTTAATAGCTGCGAACCTAGAGGAATATAGGAGCACAGAACCAAAGCCGCGAAAGGTGGAAGGTCAAGTTTGGTACCAATAAATTCAATATCAGCCGGTAAAATTAATATAACAGTCACTGACTATCTCTATTCGAGTGCGGACGTCAGTGCTCCTTTATTAGTTGTTATGAATTGATAGTTTTCGATTTTGTCCTTTTCTTCCTACATACTCTATTTTAATTATTCACTTCCCGCGCACGTGTGCAAAAAGTTTTTGTGAGTGCTTCAATTTATTTATTTTTTTTTAACAGTGCCACCGGGCTCCCTAACCTGGGGGAAAATCGCTTTGGTATCCTTAGCGTTAGACCCAAAGATAAAAAGGTAAAAGCTTTTCTTAAATTGCCGATGATTTCCCTGATTTATCTGAAGTTCTACAGAGTAGTCCCAAATTTATAATTAATGCCTCAAAAAATACCGACAAACCAACCTCAGAATTCTCCTGTTTTGCTGTACACTGAGCCTTTAACCTTATAAGCAAAGATTTAATAATTCTTGTGAGAACTAAGTAAATAGCAAAAAAATTCATTAAAATACTTTCTTTGACTGGCATTTGTGAAATTAAACGTCCATAACAGCATCAATTTCGTAAAAGGGACTATTTATGCCCCTTATCTTAACAATACTCCCGAAAGTGAAATAATAGAACTTATATTCCAAAATGATCACTGTATTTTTTAAGTTCACTAGAAACACAGATGGCAGTCCTAATCCCACCACGTTATTCTGGTCATATTTGACCTTTACAGCCTACCCAACAAATTGAACATTTCCTGGAATTCAGTTAAAGTCAGGGAATGCATCCCGAACCCGATGAAATGCAAGACTTGCCAACTCCTGGGCTACAAAGCAAAACATTGCAGAAACCCTGCCACTTGCACAAACTGTAATCTTCGCACCCACTCACCTGAACAATGTACTCGCACTGTCTGCGCAAATTGTAATGGGGACCATCCCGCCTGTTCATCTTCTTGCCCCAAATACCAAATGCAAAGGGAATTGTTAAAAATTAAAACAAAACAAAAAGTGCAGTTTGAGAGAAGAAAAAATAGTTTTAGTTTCAAATCAAAAAATACTGATAACGATCAAATTAACAACAAACATTCTTACTCTCTTTCCCATTTCCCTTCTCCATCGGTGCATACTGCCGGTTCCTACCCTTCTCATCCAATATCATCATAAAACTCACTCGATAATACAATACCAACCAATAATAGTACTTATAACAACAAAAATATTTCTAACTCAACAGAACAAATTAAACAAAACAAATCAAAAAAATCAAACAACTGAAATGACTTGCACAATTCTATCGTCTCAATCGCATCTACCTCTCTTAAATCTCTTGATCCTGACGAATCAATGGAAGAACTTGACTTGAAGTCAGGTTTCTTTCAATTCTTTCGATCTCTCTTGTTTCCATAAAAATCCCAATCTTACAATGTCTATTCTGATATTACAGTGGAACATAAATGCCGTTTTCAACAAATATAACGAAGTTTCAATTTTATTAAATGACCATGACCCTGATGTTTTATGTTTGCTAGAGACTTATTTGCATCATAACACTTCGTCCAAACAATTTGTTGGCGTGCTTATTAAACGTCATATCCCACATAAGCACATAATACAATAATTAATTCCAACATTCTATTCTCGGCCTTTCAACTCAACCTCATTTAGCATCATAAATAATATATATTATTATGTAAAAAATCAAAGTTTTACAGCTAACGATATTTTATACAAGGTGTGTGTTAAAAGTTTCCGAACTTTTCTGGCAGGGCATTTTCTGGTGCCGCCATCTTTGTGTGAG